>VSMD01129674.1:0-16269 GCA_008750895.1 Mirza zaza
ATTTAAAAACATATTTCCAGGCTGGGCGCGGTGGCTCACGCCTGTAATCCTAGCTCTCTGGGAGGCCGAGGTGGGCGGATCATTTGAGCTCAGGAGTTCGAGACCAGCAAGAGCGAGACCCCATCTCTACTATAAACGGAAAGAAATTAATTGGCCAACTAATATATATAGAAAAAAATTAGCCGGGGATGGTGGCGCATGCCTGTAGTCCCAGTTGCTTGGGAGGCTGAGGCAGCAGGATTGCTTGAGCCCAGGAGTTTGAGGTTGCTGTGAACTAGGCTGATGCCACAGCACTCACTCTAGCCTGGGCAACAAAGTGAGACTCTGTCTCAAAAAAAAACAAAAAACAAAAAACATATTTCCAGAACCAAAACAAATCGAAATCTATGCTAGCCTGAGCATTACATTTCCCTCTCCTAAGTCAAGCGAAACAGCCTAAACAATCCTAAGTCATCAGAACAAAGAGACACAGACTCGGGAGCCAAGCCCCCCAGGGGGATGTGCACTCTCCCTCACAGAGGTCATCAGGGCGAATGGCCAGGAGGGGTCAGTGGACTTTTTAAGTAGTTCCAGCAGTAAATGTCAACATGTTTCTAAAGCGAAAATTTATATGACTACTGTTTTAATTAGTGACACATTTCACCCTGACCAGTACTTTACAGAGCACACGGAAAGCCCTAGGCAGACAATTTCATGACTCAAATCCCTTTACTACTGAATTTCGTATTTGTAATGGACAATAAGTACACTGAGAACAGTTCAAGTAGAATATTCTCACTCTGTTTCCAGTTAAGATCATCATCACACACCTGAACTTGACCAGGGATCTATGCAAGAAAATGAATGATAGTTCTAGTTAATACTACCTCAAGGATTGTCTCTGGTATTTCAGATACCTTCAGCAACTGATACCGTCGCTTTTGGCATCATAAGCAAAGCCAAAATCTAAGGAATGTGACCTGAGACAATCCAGTAACTCCTTAGGGTCTGAGAAGCACGTGAGTGGGAGCAGCAGCCGCTGTGCACTGGGGACCCACGCCTCTCTGCCTGACGGAGGTTCACGAGGCGGCCGTACACCTCCCTGGGTAAAGCTCAAAGGCAGACGGGCTGGGTGCCGCTTTCCCAGAAGCTGCGGCTAGTGAGGGAAGAAGCTCAAGCAATGGGACTGGACAAAGGACTGATTGTAATTGTAGTTTGAACTTCTTAAAAAAATTGAAACAAATAAGACAGCTGTAAGCTGCTGAAAACATGGGTGTTTATTATTATTTATAGTGTTATGCGAATAATATTTATTTGTTCTAAAAGCAACCAAAAAGGCTTATTAAAATGTGGAGTGGCAAGTGGTCGAGACCCTGCACATAGGCCACTGCGAGTGTAGGAACAGAGATAAGCAGCAGCCCAGATTTGATACAGTTGGGAACGTTTATGAACGCACTGAACCATATCTGGCATTAATCCCCCCATTTTTATAATTGGTATTAGCTGGGTTTTTGTTTTGCTTTGTTTTAAATCCAGCTGTGGTACCAGAGCTTTTGGAATGAATACACCTTTATGGATCTCTACTTGGTCATTCTAGATACCTGGAACAGAAGAATTAAAACTGAAAAAAAGTCTCAGGCATTTTCAAACATGACAAAATGCAGCCTAAACAGTTTAAATTCAAGAAAACCAAAGCACAACACAAAATGCAATAATGAACCTGTACCAAGTCAACACTAGGTGTTCACAAGCAGAATGATGAGCCTGTACTAAGTTGGCATCAGGCGTTCACAAGCAGAATGATGAACCTGTACCAAGTCGGCACTAGGCGTTCACAAGCAGAATGATGAGCCTGTACCAAGTCGGCACTAGGTGTTCACAAGCAGAATGATGAACCTGTACCAAGTCGGCACTAGGCGTTCACAAGCAGAATGATGAGCCTGTACCAAGTCGGCACTAGGTGTTCACAAGCAGAACGATGAACCTGTACCAAGTCGGCACTAGGCGTTCACAAGCAGAATGATGAACCTGTACCAAGTTGGCACTAGGCGTTCACAAGCAGAATGATGAACCTGTACCAAGTTGGCACTAGGCGTTCACAAGCAGAATGATGAGCCTGTACCAAGTCGGCACTAGGTGTTCACAAGCAGAATGATGAGCCTGTACCAAGTTGGCACTAGGTGTTCACAAGCAGAATGATGAAACTGTACCAAGTTGGCACTAGGCGTTCACAAGCAGAATGATGAGCCTGTACCAAGTTGGCACTAGGTGTTCACAAGCAGAACGATGAACCTGTACCAAGTTGGCACTAGGTGTTCACAAGCAGAACGATGAGCCTGTACCAAGTTGGCACTAGGTGTTCACAAGCAGAATGATGAACCTGTACCAAGTTGGCACTAGGTGTTCACAAGCAGAATGATGAAGCTGTACCAAGTTGGCATCAGGTGTTTGCAAGCAGCAACATGGGAAGCCCCTCCTCTGACCTGTGAAGCCAGCCTTCTTTCCTTAAGGGTCCTTTTCTCCTTATTTCTACAAAACCGCGCATCCTGAGTGTGGAATGTTAAACACCACAGAGGTGTGCAGAGTAAAAGCAAAACTCCCTGTTTCACGCCAGCCTGACTTGCCACTCCAAACAGGCACTCCCTGCCCTGCAGAGGGCAGTTAGAGCCACACCTGGTCTTACACGGATCACTGCTCTTAAGCTGGGTTTTTCACCCAGTGTGTCACAGACAACTTTCCAATGGGCACAGAACCCTTTGAGTCCACAGTATGTGTGTGCCGTGACACATTCAGTCGCTTCACTACCTTTCAGCATCTAAGTTCTCAGTGTTTTATTGCTGCAGTGCACATCTTGTGAATGCTGGCATATTCCTGCAGGATTCCTAGAAGTGAACCCTTGAGCCTCAACCCTGCTTAAAGTTTTATATATAAATGCTAAACTGCCCTCCAAAATATGGGTGTAGAGATACTCTTTGCAGAAATATAATGTAAAAGCAGAGCCTCTTCACTGCTTTAATTAGCATGTCTTTGCTTATTAGTGCTGTTTCTTTGATAACTGATTGTAATTCTCTCACCCACTCCCCTTTTTAAACGAATGATAACCCATTAGATGTGGTTAAAAATGTGGACCTATCACCTGGGCTTCTTTCACCCAAATGTTTCCACTAAACCCCTTCCTATGTGCCAGCTCTGTGCCAGGTACTATGTGCGATACAGAAAAAGAAACATGCTCGTGTCTCCCTACAACTGCACTCCTATTTCAGGTGTGGTTTCCTCATCTCTGGAGATCTAGACAGAAGCTGCTCGAGTCTGCTTCACGCTCTGGGGTACTCCAAAATCCTGACCAAGATTCCTGTGAATTCTCCAGGACTGTTTTCACGGTTGCTCCCGCGTCTGAGCTCCGAACTCTTTACACTGCAGTCACGCGCCACGCCAACGACAGTCAACATGCATGACAGTGTCTCGAAGATTGTAAGGGAGCAGGCTACGGCATCTGGAGTGTGTAAGTGCACTCTATGCTGCTGCGTGGTGAGGAAATCACCTCATTTCTCAGAACACACCTCTGGCAGTCTGCGCGTACAACCAAGTGCAGTCCCTGAACTGCTCTGCCCCACACACCAGCCCTCAGCTCTTTTTCTTAATTTTCAACAGCAGCAATAGCAACAGCAACAAAAAATGTAGTAAAAGATTTGCGTGTAGTAGATTCAACTGAATTCTGAGGAGGAGAATGTGGAATGGGAGCAGAAGATTTGAAACTCAAGGTTAATACTAAAAAAAGATCTCAAAGAGATTAATATTCATAATGTATAAAGAGCTTTTACAAACTAATGTTTTTTTTTTAATTTTCTGAGACAGGGTCTCATTCTGTTAATATTCATAATGTATAAAGAGCTTTTACAAACTAATTTTTTTTTTAAATTTTCTGAGACAGGGTCTCATTCTGTTGCCCAGGCTGGAGAGCAGTGGTATGATACTAACACAGCTCACTGCAGCCTCGAACTCCTGGGTGCAAGTGATCCTCCCTCATCAGCTTCCCAAGTAGCTGGGACTATAGGCTTGTGCCACCACGCCGGGCTATTTTATTTTTTGTAGAGATGGGTTTGGCTATTTTGCCCAGGCTGGTCTTGAACTCCTGGGCCTCAACTGATCCTCCCACGTGGGCCTCCCCAAATGCTAGGATCATAGGCCTGAGCCACCACCTCAATTACACAACTGGTAAGGAAATGCAAATCACAGCATTAGATTTACCATTCAAATAGCTCTCAAGTAAAAGGACTATGTTCTCAGTTAGAATGGGAGTGAAGAGGACTTTTGGGGAAGTTTTAAGTTGCTAGCACCTTTTGGAGGGCAGTTTGGCAGCACCTAAATGCCCAAGCATGAGGCTTCTGACACCATGCGTCCACTCCTGGATGTCCATCACCCACAATACCTGCACATGGGCGGATGCAGGGACGAACTCTACTGGATCACAAGTAATAGCAAACACTGGAAGTTAAATAAATGAGGCAATACTATGCAGCCATCAAAGGATGAGACAGAGCCACATCAGAAGGCAGCCTAATTACAAATATTTACATATGGGCTCTGGACTCAGAGTACATGGATGGAAATCATGACTGCAGCACCCACTAGGTCTGAGACCTTCACCAAGTGACTGAACCTTCCCCAGATTCAATTTTCTTGTTTGTAAAACCATGGTCATACCGTAGCACGTACACCTCCAGGGGCCGGGCCAGAGCCAAATGAGCTCGAGCACACACACACAGAGCAGCAAGCCTGGTTTGTTCTAAGATCTCAGATTACATACTGCTAATGAAAAAAAGCAGGTTGCAAAACAGTTTTTAAAATAAAATTCCATGTTTGTCAAATAAAAAACTATTGCTTATGCACAAACTAAATTTTAAAATACAAATGCTTAGGTAAACACACAGGAAATGGCCTAGAAAGAGACACAGGGATATGGCAGTGAGTCCGAGTGAGGACCGCAGGACAAGGACAGGATGGGAGGGGCTTTGCTACACACTCCTGATATGTCTGCATCATTTGATTTTCTTTAAATAATAAACACTCTTTTTGCATTCTGAGGCAAAACCAATAAAATCTAGTACAGGTGAGAGGGGGCCGTTAGCCTGCCCTGTGATATTCCTACTGCTAACAGCTCGCCTTAAAGCAGCAGTCTCTAAGAGTGGTCTCCAGACCCGAGGGTCCCCAAGAACCTCTGGGGGGGGGGAGGGCAGGAGGTCGAAACTACATTTATAAAAATACTAATACATTATCTGTCATTGTCACTGTGCTGTCATTTCCACGGGTGAGCAGAAGCAGGGGTGGGTGGAACTGCGGGCACCTCAGCACAAGTCCTGGCACAGCACCTAAGGCGCTAACAGTCACTGTGTTCTTCGTGCCCTGCGCATGCAGGAAAACAAAAAAAGAAAAAGGAAACCAGTTTTACTTAGGAAGGTCTTTGATGAACAGTTAAAATAATTAATTTTATCTAATTCCACGTCTTTTTAGTATGCTTTGTGGCAAAATGGGCAGCACGTGGAAAGTATTTCTGCTGTGTCCCAAGTACGACAGCTGTCTCAAGGAAAAGCACGTGCAGTTGTTTGCGCTAGAAATGCCTTCGGTTTCTCCTGCTCTACTCTCACGACACACTCCCAGCACCAGACGTGTGGGGATGTCTCCCCACCAGCTAGGAGTCTGCCAATTCAATTCCATCCCAACAAGTGTCAGACCCCACTGTGGGCTCGGTCCCACGAGACTGCCCCCCACTTCGGACGCCACCTGCACGCCCCAGCTGTTTTCCCGGCGCTTCTGACAGCGGCTGTCAGTCAGGGCTCCCACACCCCCTCCGCGAGTCCAGCAAATCTGCTGGAGAGGCTCACAGCACTCCAGCACTCACTCACGCTCACCAGTTTACTATGAATATAGAGGTACTACGCAGGGTACAGACGAAGAGACGCACAGCATGGGGTGTGGGGAAGGGACGCAGAGCGCCCGTGCCCTCTCCAGGCCACCCCCTCCAAAACCCTCCACAGGTCCGGCCCTCCGGAAGTTCTTTGAACCCCGCCCTGCCATAGGCACAACTCGTGAAATCACTAGTCACTGGTGATGGGTTTAACCTTCAGCCCTAGAGGCTGGGGCCAGGGTGGGGCTGAAAATCCCAACCCTCCATTTCAGCCCAGGTCCTTCTGGTCACCAGCCTCAGTCAACTCATTAGCATACAAAAAGACACTTATCACCGAAGACCCCAAGAATCTTAGGGGTTGTGTGTCAGGAAAGGGAGGTGAAGACCCAATACATATTTCACAATGTAAACTATTAATAGAATTAAAATCCTAAGCCCCCCCAAAACTGAACAACCCCATCTTAGCCAAGGGTACCCCAGAAAAACCTTAAAAATGAATTCAAGGCCATGATGGGAAGGGAGGTGGGACACACTCCCTGCACCCTCCCTTCTGGGGTTCAGGCACACCAGCATCAGCGCTAAACAGGGACCCTGCGGCTGACAAAGTGGACTCTGTGACGACGGTGCTCTATTACTGACATGGCCAGAGGCCATGATGGGAAGGGAGGTGGGACACACTCCCTGCACCCTCCCTTCTGGGGTTCAGGCACACCAGCATCAGCGCTAAACAGAGACCCTGCGGCTGACAAAGTGGACTCTGTGACGACGGTGCTCTATTACTGACATGGCCAGAGGCCCTGATGGGAAGGGAGGTGGGACACACTCCCTGCACCCTCCCTTCTGGGGTTCAGGCACACCAGCATCAGCGCTAAACAGGGACCCTGCGGCTGACAAAGTGGACTCTGTGACGACGGTGCTCTATTACTGACATGGCCAGAGGCCTTGATGGGAAGGGCCTCTGGCCTCTGACATGGCCTGAGGCCGTGCAAGGCAAAGGTCAAGTCAGGCCTTACAAACCCTAAAATCTCATTCAATAGGCTCTTTTACTAATCCGGTGTAACGCGGCTTACTTTCCGCCCTGGCTCTGGTCCAGCACCCGGGACAGACAGCACACCCCTAACTCAAGCATCCCTTTCTAGCGACTCCAAGTCTTTAGACGAAGTTTTGTTTCTTTAACCAAGTACAAAGCCAAGAATCTCTAAATCTACCTGAGTGTTCCCACTTCAAGGTGTTCCACCTTTCAAGGCCAAACCAACGTACACCTTCTGGGTACTGACGTATGATTATACCTATAATTCCTGTTTCCCTAAAATGTATAAAACCAAAACCCAACAGCCTCCAGACCACTTACTCAAGGTTTCTTGGGTTTGTGGATTCCTGGGCCACGGTCACTCACACTGAATCAAAATAAACCTCTTCAAATTATTGTGTACAGTTTAGTGCTTTTCTGTTAACAACATTATACAAGCTGAACTAGCCATTTTTTTCATGTGATGCCATTTTTCTTTGAAAGAATGACTGATCAACTTCGGTTATTAAGAATTTGGTGGCTAGGGGCAGTGGCTTAGCTGTGAATCATAGCACTTTGGGAGGCTGAGGCGAGAAGATTGCTTGGGGCCAGGAGTTTGAGACCAGCCTGAGCAAAAGCAAGGCCCCATCTCTACCTAAAATACAAAAATTAGCAGGTGTGGTACCATTGGCCTGTAGTCCCAGCTACTCAGGAGGTTGAGGCAGGAGGATCACCTGAGTCCAAGAGTTTGAGGTTGCTGTGAGCTGATGACACTACTGCCAGGGTAACAGAGTGAGACCCCCTCCCCCCGTCTCAAAAACAAAACAAAACAAAACAACCCCCTATGGATTCTAATGTAACAGGGTATAAAAAGTTCATTGATTCCAGAGTGCAACTAAACTTGAACAAAAAAACCAGTCACCTATCCAGTTATGCTGTACTGCTAAAGAGTACACACAATTATCTGAAAGAGCTGTCAATCACGCCTCCCTCCTCTAACTACATGTAAGTAGGAGGCCACATTTTCTTTACTTATTTCAATAAGGCAATTGCAACAGATTGAATGCAGAAGCAGGTCTGAGAATCGGCTGTCATCTATTAAGCCATATATATATATATATATATTTTTTTTAGTTGCCCAGGCTAGAGTGAGTGCCGTGGCATCAGCCTAGCTCACGGCAACCTCAATCTCCTGGGCTCAAGCGATCCTACTGCCTTAACCTCCCGAGTAGCTGGGACTACAGGCATGCGCCACCATGCCCAGCTAATTTTTTGTGTATATATTTTTAGTTGGTCAATTAATTTCTTTCTATTTTTAGTAGAGACGGGGTCTCACTCAGGCTGGTTTCGAACTCCTGACCTTGAGCAATCCGCCCACCTCGGCCTCCCAGAGTGCTCGGATGACAGGGGAGAGCCACCATGCACGGCATAAGCCATATATTTTTAAAGGGTTTGCAAAAGTGTGAAACAATGATACTCTTCTCGCTAAATCTTTTTTTGTTTTTCATTAAAAATGTTAACATGTAGTAGCTTATTACTATTATTTTAAAGTGAAATAATATTTTAGGTTGTTCTAATTTCAAGTATAGTAAATACTGATGGATATAGCTCATAAAAGTTCTCTGGATCCTCAGTAATTATTACAAATATAAACGGGAGGCTGAGGTAGGAGGATTGCTTGAGTCCAGGAATCTGAGGATGCAGTGAGCTATGATGATGCCACTGCTCTCCAGGCAGGGTGACAGAGCAAGATCTGTCTCCAAAAACCAACCAACCAACCAACAAGGAGTATGAAAGTGTTCCAGAACCAATAGTGCAGAGTGGGCCCAGCAAACTGGACCTGAAGGCAAATCTGGCCGGCTGCCTGCTGCTGCTTCCAGACGGGCTGGTTGTGCAGGCACACCGCCCATCCTTTCACACGGTCCACAGCTGCTTTCCTGCTGCAAGGACAAGGTGAGTTCAGAAGTTGTAATAGGGACAGACTGGCTTGCAAAGCCTAAAATATTTACTATTCGGCCCTTTATGAGAAAGTTGGCCGAGCCCAGATTCAGGGGAAGCCCCATTCCCAGCCTTTATCATTGCAGTAACTCCCTAACTGGCATCTCTGCCTTCGTTCTTACCTGTTACTACCCATGCTCTGAAGGCCAGAGTGACAGTGCTAGAAACATAAAGTGGATGCCACTTCTCTGCTTAGGACCTTGAAGGCTCACAATCCCTCCAGAGCAAGTCCTCAGGGCAGTGTTCAAGGTCTTACTCATTACCCTCTGGCCGCTGCCAGCCTCCTGCCTCATGACCACGACTCCTCGCTCTGTGGGAGGACAGTGCCTAGCATGGGCCGCCGGAACGCACCACGTTCTCTCCAACCCCCGCTCGGAGCCCTCTCCCCCAGGACATTCTTCTCCCCTCCACTCCCCACCCAGCCTGTGTACCAGACACATCTGTCACATTCCCCAATGTGTCCTTATCCCAGCTACCATGCAATGACTCCCCTGCTTGATGTCTGTGAACAGGGAGCTTCCTGAGGGTAGGAACTGGCTCTCTCTTTGCAACACGTGGCACCAGCAGCCCTTGAGAGCGCTGCTGTGAATTCTGTAGCGCACTAAGCTGAAAGCTTGCCCTTGAAACACCCTTCGTTTTTCTTAACCCGGCTCCCTGGAGTGGAACAGAGTCAGCTATTTTCTTATGCTAGTCTCTTAAGACAACCACATCTGAACAGTTTACCAGTTACTGTGTTTCTGTTTGCCAGAGCTTTCTGAACCTTCTCTGCAGTCTTCGCAGTAACCCTGTCTGTAATGGGCGCAGATAATAGCACCCCTGTTTCACGGATGAGGAACAGAAGGTAAGTAACTTGCCAAGTTAACACACAGCCAGTACGGGAGAAAAATGAGATCTGTACCAAATTCCATCTGCACAATGCCTCTCCTTCTATCGTGACTTTCCATCCCCGATCAGCACCACGCTGCAGAGACAAGCCTAACGCATGCAATAAAACCAGGGAACCAGAGGCAGGACACAGCTACCTGCTACACAACACGGTGCGCTGAGTGGAAGGGAAGGCTCAGAGGCTGAGAATGCTGGATGCCAAGTGCGGCTGGAGCCGTGATTCAAAGAAAGTGGAATATGAGATGGATTCAGGATTGGTAGGGTATGGAGAGTAGACAGAAACCAAAAAGAATATTCTAGGTTGGGAAAGCAACAGGAGCAAAGATCAAGGGATGGAATAATCACTGAACAATAATAGAAAAACCAAGAGGCTAAGCCCAGTGGAAAGGATCTGGGGTAGGTGGAGAAAAGAAGGAAGTCAGGAAAAAACAAAAAACTGCTATTTTTGTGTCTATATATAGCTGAAACCAAACCTAAACACCTTAAAATACATAGAATTAATTAACAGTTGTCTCTAGCACCGGAACTGCACTTTACAGGTTATAAAAATACTGCACATTGTTTGATCTTAACAAAACTTTCTGATCTCATTTCTGTTAGTAGATAAGCAAGCTGAGGCTTGGAAACAGGCCTTCTAAGCTGATAAATGGCAAACGAACTGAACCCAGAACTTCCCTCAAAACCACTAACTGTTTAAAATCAGCAATTAGAAAAGTCAAGAAATCTTAAGAAAGGCAGAATCCATGAAAACTGCAAGAATGTTACCCAGACTGTCAGCTTATTTGACGGCCTTCCCCAGGGGATGCTTTCCTGGAGGCCTTTCCCAACGGCACAGGTGTAACGGACATTCTATGATGAAATGCAGAAACCAGTCTGGGAGTAATGAGAACCACCAGTCATCATGTCCCATTGACAGTTAAAAAAAAGCAGCTAGGGGAGGAGGAGAAAAAAAAAAATCAATGATAAATACAAAATGCCTGTTGTCTCCACACAAAAGAAATCAATCACAACACTCTATGACTGAAAAGTTCTGCATTCACCAACAATGTATTTCATTGATTCTAAGTATATTTCCCCAAATTTTAATATCTTTGAAATCAGATGTATCTTATAGTCAATGAAACACAATAAATTCCTGGTACTGATTCCCAAGTACCCTTACTTTTTGTTAACCTCCAACTTAAATGTTTCTTTCATAAATACGTATATAAGCCCCTTAGAAGGGCTTACCCTACCAGATTAGCCAACTACTCATGTTATTTATGTAACCTCCCCCAGATTCAAGCTTGACTGAAGCAGACAAACCTTTGGTTTTGTTTAGTATTATTTCTTTAGAAAAAGGTCAATATCTAATTCGAAGCAGATTAAATCATGGATTAAGAAACTGATTAAAGCAAAATCATCACTGAAAAAGTCACAGTACTTACAACTACAAACTCAGATGAAAGGAGCCAGCTGTTATCAAGCTGTGCAGAGCTACATAAAACCAGGTTCAGCGGGAGCCCCTCCCTACTCCAGCCCCTCCCCATTGTTTCTCTGTAACACATAAGCAAGACCCAAGGCTTCCCTGTAAGTTAGCAGACTGCAATCACGTTCAAAGAAAATCCAGAGGCAAGGGCATTGCGGGGCTTTAATTACTTATTTTGTCTGTGACATTCTTCAAATATTTTGAGAATTGCTTGGAAAATAATGCTATTCTTGAACCCTTGTTACTCATATCATTTTAATAAGTACATCCTTTAAAGGCATTTCATTTTCATTTGCTTTCAAAGACATTTCCATATAGTTCTTGGTAATGAGATCTTTACTGAGCTTTAGGACACGCCTGTCCCAAGGCTGGGCAGCCAATGGTCACTGAAGCAGGACAGCACACGGGGCTCTGGGGTCATTCTGCAATGGACTTCCAACCCTGGCTCTGCCATATGTAGGTTGCAAGACCAAGATAATTGCTCTCTGTGCCTTCATTTTGCATCTGAGATTGGGAAGAACAATATTTCCTACCTCCCCAGGCGCTGTGAAGATTAAATTAACTGACACAGGCAGCACACTTGGAGCATCTCTGGCATGTAATAAGCCCTCAACAACTGTCAGCTATTGTGACCTTCTTGTTGGGTTCCCCATAGGGGCTGGGGAGAAGAAAGGGGGGAAACACCCAGGGTTCCAGCTTGAGGAGCTCACAGACAAGCCAAGGATGGTAACACCTGTGTGACACCTGCAGAAGACATCAGCTGCTGGAAGTGTGTTCCAGGAGAGGGAGCAGCAGCAGGGTGAAGGGGACTACATAACATGCATGAAAAATCTGCACAAATATTCAACAACTCCCAAAAAAGTGGTCACCATTTACAACCATTTTGGACGTACAAGCTAGCAAACAGCTTTTCTTCTTACTTCCTTCGGAAGCTCCCCTAAATTTTGCTATTTTGACTCTTGCTCACCTAGGCATATAAACTCACCTAGTCCACCTTCCACAAGAGGCAAGTCACCACTGACTGCTGCTCATACACCTGGGCACCAGCAGGACAGTTAATAATTTCCTTGTGAGCTCAGCTCTACCCCCACTTGAAGGGAGATGGGAAATCTGATGGCAAGTGGACTTAGTATGATGGCTGACCTGATCCACAGCAAAACTCAACTCTTTAAAAAAAAAAAAAAAAAAAAAAAGCATCAAATTTTACACAGTCCAATACTTGCATCTGGAGTTATGATTCGGGCCCCAGAACTATTCATTTTAAAAACAAAATCAGAACAAAAAAACTGAAGCCTTTTTCCACGTGACTCCACGACCTTCAAATGAAGCCAGGCATGCCTACCCTTCCCTTCTACCACCCTGTGTGCACCAGGCCCCGTCCCCAGTGAAGTCCCAGCCTCAACCTCTAGGGCACTTTTTTTCTTGTTTTCCTTTTGAGACAGAGTATCACTCTGTCACCCGGGGTAGAGTGCAGTGGCGTCATCATGGTTCAGTGCAACCTCCAACTCCTGGGCTTAAGCAATCCTGCCTTAGCCTCCCGAGCAGCTGGGACTACAGGCAAGCTCCACCATGTCCGGCTAGTTTTTCTATTTTTAGTAGAGACAGGGTCTCTCGCTCTTGCTCAGGCTGGTCTCAAACTCCTGAGCTGAAGTGATCCTCCTGCGCCAACCTCCCTCAGTGCTAGAATTATAGGTGTGAGCCACTGCGTATGGTTCAGCCTCTAAGGCACTTTCTGATTACCCACTGCAGGAGAAGCAGAAGATGGGCCACAGTGCAGGGCTGGTGGACTCTATAGCAGCTGAAGTTAGACCACGACAAAATCTTCAACAAAACTCCACACAAGCTGCAAATCTCTATTTTTTTAATTTAATCATTTAATATAGCATAAAGATCTTTTGTTAAATTTATTTTAATTATTGAATAATACACCGAAACACTGTTTTTAAAAAGTTAAGACCACTGTCGGTAAAGCCGAAGTGCCCTTTGACTGCCACCTCTAATCCTGGTCTCCTTTACGCCTTGAGATAACTACTCTCTGAATTTCATGGATATCCTTGCAGATCTTATTTTAAATACCTTTGCACACATGTATATGTTCCCTAGTGAATGTACAGTATTGTTAATTTTTGTGTTCATGTCCTCATATAAACTATATCACACTGTAAGGACTGTTCTGACACTTGGCATTGTATTTCTGAGATCTATCCACATTTTTTTTTTCTTGAGACAGAGTCTCACTCTGTTGCCCGGGATAGAGTGCTGTGACATCAGCCTAGCTCACAGCAACCTCAAACTCCTGGGCTTAAGTAATCCTTCTGCCTCAGCCTCCTTAGTAGCTGGGACTAGAGGTAGGTGCCATCATGCCTGGCTACTTTTTTCTATACATATATTTTAGCCAGCCAATTAATTTCGATTTTTAGTAGAGACAGGGTTTGCTCTTGCTCAGGCTAGTCTTGAATTCCTGACCTCAAGCGATCCTCCTGCCTCGGCCTCCCAGAGTGCTAGGATTGCAAGCGTGAACCACCGCGCCCGGCCCACATTTATGAACATAGATCCGGTTAGCCCTTTTAAGTGCTGAACTACATTCTGCTGCATTATATTTCCATTCCATTCCTGATGGCCCTTAGGTCACTGTCAATTTCTTGCTGTTAGAATGGTTCGATTGGCTTCCTTATCCCGTCTTCTTGCACATATGCGAAATGGTTCCCTGGGTAGGGATCTAGACGAGGAAGTGCTGGGTTGTAGGGTCTGCACATTTGCAGGTTTCTTAGACTCTGCCAAGAACCTTCCAAAGTGATTGTCTTCATTTAAACAAATAAAATGTGATATACCTTCAGTTCTATAGTCCAAGTATGAGTATACAATAATAACATCCTTGAATTACCCATTTCCTATTAATTATCTCTTATCAACATTTCTCCATCAAGGCCGAGTTTGGGTACAACCAGCTTCTTGGTTCTTGTTGCTTAACATTCCTTAGTTACTAATGATTATGTTTCCCTTCATCATTGACTCTGTGGTAATAACATAATGCAAACTAACAATATTACAACCATTTCACAAAAAGGTGAAGAGTTATAAGTGTATTAATCCCAGAGGGTTCCTATGGCCAAAGTGTATGTGAATGAATATAAAAAGCTCTGAATATACACAGTAATCACAAAATATATGGGGTAGGTATCACAAAGCAATGTTATAAAAAAGATGACAATCTGAAATACTAAACTTTTAGATGTATTCAAAACTTTACTTAAAATAGGGGTTTAAAATTGCAAAAAGTTCCAATCAGTTTAATTCAGACAACAAAATATTTCTGTCAAGATTTTTTTAAGGGAAAGAATGCTGTTTTCCTAAGTGTAATGTTACACTTTAGATTTAAATTTTAATTCCTTCAGCTTATCAATGAAAATTTCAAAAAAAAAAAATAAAAGAGTACAGAAACCAGAAATTAATAAGGGCATTAAGCCCTCCTACCTCCCAAAACACATTTTCTTTACTTGTTACAGAAATCATATCTGAGTAAGGGTGAACTGTCAACCACTTGCCACATGCAAAATGAAACAAAAAGGTAATCTATTTTAAATCAATATAAAACAATCAATCGATAAACTATTTAGGTTATATAAAAATGACCTTGTTTCAATCTCAAACCATATACACCTTTACAAATTTCTCGGAGCACAGTTTTACTTGCTCAATAACCTGGGCACTGTTTGTCTCCAGGCCAAGGATCTCCAGATGTCCCTGAGAGTCATGCGTCAATCCAGACATTGCCAAGGGAAGGTCCAGGGCGAGGGGAGGAGGGAGCAAAAGGTCATGGGAGGGGCCAAGGTGCAGGAAAGTGGACCAGACATGTGACCAGAGGCTGTTAGTAACCTGAGGCAGGGGAGGTGTATTTGGTGCAAAGACAAATGATTCTTAAGAAGAGGGTAAAGATGTACCATGTTCAGTAAGATGTACCAACAAGGAAAAAGTCACTATGATGCTAAATCTGAAATGTTAAACTCGTGAGTCTCTAAGAATAAGCTCTACATTCAATTATGCATCAGGAAAGGAACATAGCTTTTTAACTTTAAGATGATGCATAGCTTCACGGGGAGCTGGGACAGGAGACACTCCCCGGATCCCTACCCATCGTCCTGAAACTTTGCTTGGCCCATGTAAGGCGATGATTAAGGAAGACAAACAACCATCTCAAAGCAACACCGTAAGGTTCAAGACTAAAATCTGGAGCAGGGACTTTGAAACATACCAGTGGAGAAGCAGAAAGGCTTCACAGCAAAATTCACGAATTTCAGAACCTTAGAAAGTAACCTGAAGAATCCAAGTGGTCCAACTCGCGTTTTGAAGGTGAAGACCCTGAGGCAGACAGCCTGCTCCAGACCGCACAGGTGACTCAGACGGCGCTCCGCGTGCGAGGCGCCCTCCCACCCTCCGCAGCTGTTGTGCTCCTTTCCTCGGCACGGCCGGCCGCTCCCTGAGTCCCCGCTGTCTGCAGCCGTCTCCTCGGTCCCGCCCAATGCGGAGGCACCGGAGCGTCCCAGGCCTGGGCTCGGAGGGCCGAGGCCCGCGCGGCCCCGCGGCCAGCCCGCCGGTGACCTTGGTGGCTTACGTAAGCCCGCGCCCACGGGACGGGCTCGCCTGCGCCCCGGCCCCCGTGAGCACCGCCTCGCGGAGCCGCCGCCGGCCTCCCGTGCCGCCGGCCTCCCTCCCGTCCTGCCCTCCCGCCGGCCTCCCGTGCCGCCGGCCTCCCTCCCGTCCTGCCCTCCCGCCGGCCTCCCCTCCCGCCGGCCTACCGTCCCGCCAGCCTCTCCTCCCGCCGGCCTCCCTGTCCCGCCGGCCTCCTCTCCCGCCGGCCTCCCCTCCCGCCGGCCTACCGTCCCGTCGTCCTCCCCCTCCCGCCTGCCTCCCGTGCCGCCTACCCTCCCGCAGGCCTCCCCTCCTGCCCGTCCGGCCACCCTCTTGCCGGCCTCCCACCCTGTCCTCCCCTCCTGCGGGCGGCCGGCCGGGGCGGGAGCGGCGCGG
>VSMD01129677.1:0-12366 GCA_008750895.1 Mirza zaza
GGTATACGTATACCATGGAGTACTATTCAGCTCTAAGAAACAACGGTGATATAGCACATCTTATATTTTCCTGGTTAGAGCTGGAACCCATACTACTAAGTGAAGTATCCCAAGAATGGAAAAACAAGCACCACATATACTCACCACCAAACTGGTACTAACTGAGCAGCACCTAAGTGGACACATAGGTACTACAGTAATAGGGTATTGGGCAGGGGGGAGGGGGAGGGGGGGCAGGTATATACATACACAATGAGTGAGATGTGCACCATCTGGGGGATGGTCATGCTGGAGACTCAGACTTGTGGGGGGGGGGGAAAGGGCATTTATTGAAACCTTAAAATCTGTACCCCCATAATATGCCGAAATAAAAATAAATAAATAAATAAGAACTGTATAATTAAAAAATGGTTCGGATGGGAAAAATGTATATGTATATTTTATCACCATTTAAAAAAAATGAAAAAAAGAAAGCAATGATGCCAAGCAAAGTGTGTCAGCATGTTACCTCAAAACATCTACCTCAACCAAGAAAATAAACTAACATTCTAAGTATCTCTGAGTGTGAAATAAGAGCCCCATAACCCTAAAAGATTAGTCACAACATTATCAGATCAAACTAGTCAAGAAGCTACATATAAAGTCATAGTTAATAATTAAGAGCCAGAATGCCTCATCAATTCCGTAATGGCTCATTTCACTTGGCTGCCTGAATTTTCAGTCCTGTGTTTGGGACCAATGAAGCAAAGGAAACAGAAAAAGGGCCAGTTTTGAGTCATGCTAATAATAACTGCGTCGTGGCGTTTTGGAGGCATACAGGCAAATTACTGAATCAAAACGTTTCCACTGCAGGTTGATGAATCTACAGATGTTAGTAATTGTCCTCAATAATCACATTGGTTAGAATCCCAGAAAAAGGTGTGTAAGAAATTTATTTGTTTTGCAAAGAAGTACCAAAAAAACCCCACAGGTGATGAAGTATTCAAAGTGATAAATGGAAATGTTGAAACAAATATTACTGGGACCCTGAATAAATTTGTGCCCTGATGATATAGCTGCAATGACAGGAAGGTGTGATTCATTCTGAAAACCACAAGATGGAAATAATACACAAGTTTGCCTATAGATCTGAATTTTGAATTGAATGATACTATAAAAATGGTGAATCTAATGAAATCCAAGCTGCATGATTCCATCAGTTTTCAGCTTTATCTAAATAAATGGCATCATAATTCCCATTTCTGATGTTTCATACCAAAGTGCATTGCCTAACCAGAGAATATACTGTGTCAGCAATTTATGAATAAAAGGAAGATCCATGCAGATAGACTAAATAATGGTTCATTACTTTTAAAAATGGTTTAAGTGACAATTTTTGAGCATCTGATTGAAATGAATTAAAACTTACAAGAACTTCATGAAAACAGAGAAATGTATATGGACAAAGTTTATGCATTCAAAACAAAAAAGACTCAGGAAAAAAATCTGTCTGCCCCCTCCTTGCCAGGAAAGCCAAGGAGGACGTGGGAGGCAGGTCCAGCGCCACCTGCCGGCACTTAGAATCTAACTCTGCAAACTCAGCGGGCACAACCTGCTCCTGTGCGGAACTGCACACACACACTTGTTGTCCTGTCGCCTGTAACTAAAATAATATGTCTCTTTTTATACCCAGGCCATCACGACCAGACTCAGCTCTAATTTTTTCAACCACCACAAAACCCTCTTCAACAGAAGAGCGTACCAATTAATTTCCCCTTATCCAAGGTTAGGTCGTTACAGATTCCTCCGGGAAAGACGGGCCTTGGGTATTGGGAAAGAAAAGGGATTTGGGACTGCGTTGTTATCTCTAATCCTCCTTCTCAGACAAAGCTAGTTTTCTTGTCCAACAAACAGGTATTTACTTAGAACTTAAAGTCAGCTGAGTGCAGGGTCCTGCGGCAGAATGACAATGGGGGTAATTATTCGGCTGCACTTACGTATAATTTACTGCTCCTCACCGTGTCTTCGTGCAGGCAGGCCAGGAATGCAAATGATACGATTGCTTTCATTAAATCATCTTTTTATGACTGTATAATTTCAGTAATTAAAACCTTTACTAATATATTCTGCGAAGCAGGCAGAATGTTACACTAATGTATGGCCCTTATTAATTTTTGAAAAACAAGGGTGAAATTTGAATAGCCTGCTTCCTCACACTTAAGGGCTCTGGAAAGAAAAAAAAGAAGCTGAATACAATTTTGATTAATGTAAACTAATTAGCATTTATTGTTTTTTATTCCCTCTTCCCTGCCTGAAAAATCACCATTGAGGGTATTAGCATTCCCTATTGCAAATTTCAAATCCCATCTTACTTCTGGCATACCTTTGGGTTTATTGCCAAAAAAGTAAGAGGGAGTTTGTAGGTCTTTAATCATCATAGTTACCGAGTCAGAAATCTAACATCATCTGAGACTCCCTTGGTACTAAGGGCTGAGCAAGTTTCCCAGTGCAGTTCAGCAATTGTGTCTGTTGATCTCAGAGAGCTCCAGGAGCCCTCATTTCCCCGAGCAAAGCCTTGCTGTCTCCTAAGGAAGGCTGGCCACACTTGAGTCGCTAACATGCCTGTGGGCACGAGATCGTGTGCGCACAGGCACATGCAGGCTGAAACAAGCACAGAGCGTCTACGTGATTGCTGTGACTGACAAATGAGTAGGAACTAACACTTGGAATACAGATGGTTTCAATTAGATCTCAAAGCGAGTCCCATGCACTGTGTTCATCTTCCCCATAGCCAGGTAAAATGTTCTTGCTTTGTAGTAACAGCTTCAAAAAGCACATTGGGATGTGCAGTGGCTAAATTCAATTTAAATCTTAGTTTAAAAAATAGCTCCTCTATCTGCAATACCAGTGTCCCTTTCTCAAAAAGAATAATTTCTAACATGGAACTCAAATTCCATGAAACAAGAAACTCCAAAGGTATTAGTCTTTTGTTTCCAACAAACATTTAAATAAGCAAGCAATGAGCTAGAGTCTGTAAGAGGCATTCTGACATCCAGGTTTTGTTATGCTGGTGTGTGCTGTGATTCAGTACCCATCATCCCTAATATTAGCTTTTTTCAGCAATTTGTTTGAACTTCTAATATGGCCAAACTCCATGCTGAGCTCAGGATCCAAAGCCATCCATAGCTCCCCATTGTCTTCAAAATAAAGTCTATTATCCTGAGTCTTCCATGATCTGGCTCCAAACCTAGCTGTCTCAACGCCTTCTTTGCCACTGCCCAAAGTTCACTCATGTTATACTTAACCACCTCTGCTGATGCTGACACAGCATCCTCCCAGCAAAAGGCCCTGCTCCCTGGTCTCTGCGTGTCCAAATTCTTTCCCCCTTAAGGCCCAGCACAAACACCATCTCCTCTTTAAGGCCTTCCCATTGTTATCTGTGTATGTATATCTGTGTCTCACAGGTACTGGCTGCATGGGAAATAGAACTTGTCTTATTATGCAAATATTTTGACTCAGTAACTGACCCCTGACACAGTTAGTACTGCCTGACCTGGTTGACAGCAGCACATGCCCGGGCCAGCCTTGCTGATAAGTCCTTGCTGGTGGGAGGCTATTGGAGACAGCCATAGTGTAATGCACATCTGACTATTGCAGACTGATTGCAAAAATCAGTGATGAATCTTGGAAAAGATGAGAGATTTCCTGAAGTCAATGAAAATGATGTTAGATCTCATGCTAAGTCATTGACACATAACAATTGAAGAAGACAACATTAAAGAAGATGATAACTCTGAAGGGACTTTAGAAAAATAATGATTTGAACACCAAACAATTAGGAGTGGCCCTCAAGAAATTAATAAAGCCCTCAAGCATTTTTGGGAAAAAGATAGCCCTTTTGATCAGTTCATGAAAGTCAAAAGTGAAGTGAAGAAGGTTGTCTTATGCAAAACTTACACAGTTTTGTCTGACAATTTTGCAAAAAAATCTCTAATCAACCCTAGATTCAGTTTTCATTCATTCTAAAAATTAGTAAAAATTGGTACTTATAATTTAAATTATGTCAAATCAAAGACAAAATGATATTACTCATACAAAGTCCCAAGCCAACTGTTTTTACACTATTGGCTAGTAAATGCCCCTCATTTCAGTGGGCTTTTCTTAGAACCAATTATCCTAGGATAACTAAGACCACCTGGCCACTACTGTGATGCTATCTCTTCCTTCTTTAAGCAGCCTTTTATCTTTATTCGCACCTCTTACTTTCCAACTGTTATCACAGCAATTTATGAACCAGTATTATATCCCCACCATGGTGAGGCAAGACCTGTGTTTTATTTATCAGAGGCTAAGAGGCGCCTTTGGAGTTAGGCTGCCTACAATGAAGTCTCGAGTCCACCTCCTTCAAGCTGTGTGACATTGGACAAGTTCTTTACCCTTTCTGTTCCTCATCTATAAAATGGGGACAATAGAAATATATACCTTATGAGGGTCTTTTAAAGACTAGATTATATAATAGACATATAATGGATGCAAAAGTTCTTGGAACAATGACTAATAATGTTAATTTCTCAATCAATGCCAACTATTTTTAATTGTATTGTTTCCATGCCCTGAAATGCTTAGGGGGAGACCATTTTTGCCTATTCCTGAAGGCTCCCCTCATGTGAAGGTGTGTCCCCTTCCCCACAGCTTGCCCCACCTAGGCAGGAGCTGTGACTTTGGGAAGAATAAGCCGGCCGTGCTTGGCTGGACTCAGTGCCTTATCATTCCCTCCGCAGCGACAGAGAGTGCTGGGCCTGCTCTCGGGAGGGCCTGGCCGCACCCCGCAACTTCTTCCACGGGGTTTTCTGACGAGCCCATTTGCCTTACTCCAAGATACGTCTTTTAACGAAGATTAGATCAATACTAATTGTAACCTTTTGGTCTCCGTCAACCTTATCGTCTGTGTTATTTTTCAATTAGTTCAGAACTTGAATGCAGAAAAATTTGTTGTTTACTGTGGAGCAGGGTCTTCTCTAGGATTCCCGGCTGGTATTTCAGTTAATGTTTGCTGGAAACATGAATAAATAAAAGCATACATTCTAGATTCCAATTTTGCTTCTTAAAACATTATTTTTTCAGATAAGAAGGACTGTAATATAGCAAGCAAAACCCTCCTTTGCTGTGTTTGGGTCCAATGAGTCCTATTAAAGGGTTAGCAGAACATCTATCAAACATGCTCCCTTGTGTAACACGGGATCATCCAAAGGGAAAAATAATGACACTGAAAATACAGTGGCTGGTCCCTAAGTCCCTTCCCCAATTGCTGTTTCAGCTTAAAGATCTAGAGAGCCCATGTACCCATCTGTTTTACCAAGGATGCCAGCTCTGGCCATATAATACGCTTCATTTCTGACCTTTTTTGGCCAAAAATCTGCTTTGTGAATGGTCAGCCCCTGATTGTGGTTTGATAACTGTCGACATTTTGTGTTTGTAAAACTTGCTTCTCTCTGCTAGAACTTTCCTCTCCCCTCAACTAGCTCTGTTTCTCTCTCAGCCATCGTGTTCTTCCTCCTACACATTCTCCACCCAGCCTGGCGATCCTGATTGCCCCCTGCCTCCCGTGCCAGGCTCCTGACCCCCAAAGCCAAGGCTGGAAAGAGCCCCAGTCTCCTCTCCTGGTGCTGCTTCAGGTGCCTGTTCTGGTCGTTGGCAGCCTGGGGCGGGGGGGACCCTTCTCCTGGTTGTCTTTCTCTGATACCCCTTCCAGGCTGACTTCTGACACCGCCCTGTACAAACCAGCCCAGCTGACACCTGAGCTCTGTGTGTGGCCTCCTGGCCCACGGCTGACCTGGCCACCAGGCTCCTGAGCCCTCCACTTGCCCTGCATGCTCGAGACACCCAGCCCTGGGGCCTACTGCGCTGTTGTCCTGATTGGTGCCCGTTACTGCCCGGGACACCTGCCAGGCTCACCTAGCCTCCTACTTTCTCCCTAGGTCAGAGGGTCCCCCAAGTCCAGCAGGGCCTCACAGTGGGATCCTCGTGCTCTTCCTATCATCACACCAGCCGCCTCCTGCTCATCTCGGGTGTGTGAGAGTGATATCCCTCCGCCTCGCTTTGTCCCCCGTGCTCAGCCGGCCTGGCCACGTCCAGAGCCCACCCTGAGCAGGACGGGGGTCTGACACACCTTGCCCTGTGCACAGTGGGCTCCAGCATCGCTCCTGCTCCCCCAACTCCAGCTCTGAGCCCTGAGGGTTTCCAAGTCACGCCTCCTGCTCCTGGCTCCCTGTGTGGGCCGGTCCAGGGGTTACAGGCCAGTGCCATATGAGGTGCCAGCCCTTATCTGTGGTGTGGCTGCCTACAATGTAGTATCCAGGCTGTTCCTGGGATGAGCAGGAAAGAATGATATGATCGACTGGTGATGTCTGCCATGGGAGCAGCAGTGGAGAGGGGTGGTCTATATGCTGGCCAACCATTTGACAGCTTCTGCCTCAGTTTCCCTATGTAACTCTGATTATCTGCTGAGTCTAAAGTCCGGACTGATCTCTGGAGCCCCATTCCCTCCCATCTCCCCTGGAGAAGTGGCCTAAGCTCCTCTCCCCTCTGCCTGGGCCAGGCCCCTGCCCGCAGGGCACTGATCGCTGGAGTCATGCCACCGCTGCCACCTCCCACCCTCAAGTGTTCAGGCACGCTGCCCTCCTGCCTCCACCTGCCATGCAGGACTGGGCACTGGTTCAAAGCCACAACGAGATGCCACTTCATGTGCATTAGCTGGGCGTGAACCAAACAACAGATAAGGGCAGGTGCTGGCAAGGAGGTGGAGCAACCAGAGCCCTCACACGCTGCTGGTAGCACGGGAGTGGCGAGGCCGCTTTGGAAAACAGTCCGGCAGGTCCCCAGCGACTGAGGAGCTGGAGCAGCCATTGGAGCCAGCATTCCACTCCCAGCTTTACGCCCAAGAGAAATGAAACACGTCCACACAAAGACTCATGCGTGAATGTCGATAGCAGTGTGATTCACAACCAGAAACAGCCCACATGACTGTCAACGAACAAATGGGTAAGCAGATGTGCTGTGTCCCTGGGGGTAAAGTGAGATACATGCTACAGCTTAGATGAGTCTTGGAAACATTATGCCGAGTGAAATAAGCCACCACAGAAGAGCTCATATTGTATGATTCCATCTATGCAGAGGTCCAGAAAGCTATAGAGATAGGAAGTAGATCAGTAGCTGCTCAGGGCTGGAGAGGGGATGGGGAGTTCAGGTGGGGAGGGGTTGCTGAGAGCTAAAGAGTACTGGGTTTTTCTAGTGATAAAAATATTCTAAAATTGACTGGTAATGGTTGCATAGCTCTGTAGAATAAACTGCAAGCCACTGACTTGTACCTTTAAATGGGTGAATTATATGGCATGTGAATTCTATCTCAGTGCAGTTGTCTAAGAAAGGAAACAAAGGGCCCCAGGTGCCAACGCCTGTGTGAGCCAAGCCTGGGCTTGGGCCCTGTCTGGGCACATGGAGCTGGGAGAGGCTGCGCCTGGAGAGCAGGGAGGACAGCTGGCCAGCGCTCCCCTCCGCCCGGCTGCTCTGGCGCCACTCCCAGCAAGGGCCTCACTCCCTCCCCATCCTCTGCTGCCACCAGAGCGTCCCCTTGGACCCTCCCGGCCCTGGCCCTGGGTCCCATCGGTGCCCTGGAGGGGTCTGTGCCGTCTCAGGGAAGCCCAGCCGCCCGCCCGGCAGCCCGTCTTCCTCCCCCGCCCCTCCCCCCCGCCCCCCCCCCCCCCCCCCCCCCCCCCCCCCCCCCCCCCCCGCATGCGCCCGTCCCCGCAGGGCCACCCGTCCCCGCAGGGCCACAGTGATAGCGGCAGAGAAGACAGCACGGGCAGGGGATCCGTTGCAGAGATTTAGAGCCACGTCTCCCAGCCTTTTTCTCGTCATCACTCCCCTCAGGGACCATTTCGGACCTTTGGGTCTGGCAGTCAAGATCCCTGCCTCCCACAAATGTCAGCAGCACAAGTGACTCTGCGCCTGCCTAGGGACCGTGGCCCTTGGAGGGCCACAAACCAATGAAGTGTCTAAGGCTTTTTGCCCCCAAGAACTAACTTTGCCTCTTAAGGAGCCATACCCCTGCGGAGAACGCAGGATACTACGGAGGGACTTCCTGGGACTCAGGTCAGCGGATGTCTGGACCTGAGAAACAGACCGTGACGAGAGAGAAATGCCGTCTGCTTCTCCCTCCCACCTGGCTTATTGATCTTCTCCCTCCGGGTCTCACTGCAAAGCAGCAGCCACATGCAGGGCACCTGCCGCGCCCACGTCCGCTCTGCTCACGAGCCAGCCTGGACAGAGGCGGAGGCCTCGGTGTCCCCCTACAAACTCCGGGAGGAGCCCTCCCAGCCCAGACTGGGGGTAGCGTCCACTCTGGAGGCCCCAGCAGGCCGGTGGGCAGAGCCCTCTGGCACAACAGTGGCCACCGGGATCTACCATCGTCACCAAGTGGCAGAGAAGAGCCATGCGGAGAGGCACGCCGCTGTCTTACAACCCAGTTCTTCCCGGCATCGTCTTTTCCTAGACGGCCCCAAGCCACACGCAGTCAGGCCCTGGCTCGCTCCCTCCCCCGCTTAGGCTAGGCCTCCGGCTGACGTCCTCCAGCCAGGGCACCCAGCAGGCCTGGAGGGCTGCTGCCCGCGTGTCCTCTCCCGACAGTCAGCACGCCGAGTGGGTTTCACCGTCTCCTCCAGCCCGGCTCCGACTCTCCGACTCTGGGTCTGGGCCGTTTCCTCATAATGTCCTCTGGCAGCTTCCGAGAGACCGGCCTGCCCCCTCCTCGGAGTCTGCAGCACCAGCTGCCTGTCACTCTGCGTGTTCCGCGTGTCTCTTGCTTGCGTGTTGCCTCCATCCTGTCTAGCTGTCCCTGCCTTTAAGACACACCTGGAAGCAACCGCTGCTTCTAGAATTTTCCCAGACACACCAGAATTCTGCCCGTTTGTCCTGGCTCTTCCCGGGCACCAGCCTTTCAAAGGAGCCACAGGTGCGGGCAGTTCACAGAGAATTTGACTAAACGTCCCCGAAGCCAGAAACTGACGAGATGGCAAGAAAAGCCAGGACGTTCCCCAACAGCCTGGTGCTTCCAGCCGTGCCCTTCCTGTCTGAGCGCTCGGGACCTTAGCCCGGCCGGCACAGGCGCTGGCGCTCCCTCGCCCCACAGTCTGCGGGCGGTCTGCGGAGCCGAGGAAGCCGAGGCGAGGCGGGAGGCAGGCACAGAGGCCGTCATCCTCGGGACGGGGGCTGGTGTCACGGCCAGGCACGGCTGTCAGGTGAGAGCAGACCCTTTCTTCCTCCTGGGCCTCACCAGGGCCGCCAGAGGCACAGGCACATCTCTCACCAGGGAGAGATGAAACACATGCTAAATGACTCTTCCAAGGGCACAGCCGCTGAGTGGTGGCCGCAGAGGACAGGACTCAGGGATGTGGCTGGAGCCGAGCCCCGAACTGTGTGTTCGCGGGCGACCCTTCCCTACCCTCCCACCCCTCCCGTCTGTGTGTCCGCTTCTCTGCAGCACAGTGGTTGCCCCCTCCCTCTGCACACGCCCTCCTTGTTCTGCCTCCCTCTTGCCTGCCCTCATCGCTGCCTCTCAAGGGACTGGCCCAGGAAATGTCCCCTTCTCTGGGAAGACCCCTAAAACACAACTTGAGCCCCAGGAACTATTTCTGCCCTTGCAGTCTTGCCCCTGGCCAGAGTTGACTGCCACGAGGGTAGACGCCTGACCCGAGCTGAGCTAGCCAGTCTCTCCTGCAAATTTGAACTTGGAAAGGAGAAACATGACGACCAGCATATCACAGTAGTGGCAGCCCAGGAGATCCCACTGCTGTGTGAAGCTGTCCCAACTCCTTTTGTTCCTGTGTCAGCTGGAATTATTATTACTATTATTATTAAATTTTTGCTTAAGGGTTAGATTCTGTCAGCTTGCAACAAAAGAACTGTGAAGCTAACCGAACTATTTTCTCCGTGATCGCAGAGTCCCGGAGAGAGAATCCGATCGGCTCGGCCTTGCATCGCTGGGACGGCTCCTCCTGGGCCAGCGGGCACCCAGGGCCAACCAGCTGCAGTTGGGTGGGGCCGGGCGCTGAGCCCCCTGGAAACTTGGCTGTAGCAGCCACCCTTGGGAGTACGGGGCAGCTCTGTGCTGAGGAGAGAAGACACCTTCCCAGGTAGTGGAAGAAGGACCCCCATGGAGGTTCTCCTGTGGTGAGATAAGGCAGCGGTCCCGAGACAGCTAACAGTTCAGTCTCAGTGGAGGCTTATCAAGTTTTTCTGAGGCCAAAGGAAAGGTTTCCTAGGATTCTGTTTCCAGTCGACTGCAAATCCCCTAACCGTGGACCTTTGGTACCCGGAGGGCCACAGGGACATGTGATCTAAGGTAGAGGGTGGCCTCACTGGATAGTATCTTTCCATAAGAGGTAACTCATTAGTTATTCAGAGATCTGTCCAAACCTGTGAGTTTAATTAGCTTTAATATCTTCTTTGCAGCAAAGCCTAATGTGAAAACACAGACACATGCAAGGAAAACACATTTGGTTAATTAGCCCTGTGGAAACAATGTTCCTCACTCTGCCCAGCTTCCAGGTGTCTTCCTGGAGAGAGCCAAGGCCCCTGCATTCCGGTCATGGAGTGGGCTGCTGGGCCTCCCGGCCGCCTCTGCGCTCCGGAGTGCCAGGCTGGCCGCTTCCTGTCGTTCCCTGCAAACCCCGCAGAGGTGCAGCACCGGAGCCACACCCAGAAGGGCCACTGGAAAGCACCTAGCAGAGCTCCTCATTTGATTTTTTTCTATCTATGTTTATTATGCTACAATATACATAATGTTAGATACCCTTTTACCATCTTCAAGGGAACAGTGACATTAGGGACATTCACATTGTCATACAACCATCACCAACATCCATCTCCAGAACTTTTTCATCATCCCAAACAGAAACCTTGTGCCCATTAAATACTAAGTCCTGTGTATTAATAATAAATGTAAACTTAAATACTAACTCCTCATTACCCAGTCCTGATACCCCAGCCCCTGGTAACCACTATTCTACTTTCTGTCTTTATGAATTTGCCTGTTCTAGGTATCTCATATAAATGGAATCATGCAGTATTTTTCTGTTTGTGTCTGGCTTATTTCACTTAGAATAGTGTCTTCAAGGCTAACTCATGTGGTAACATGTGTCAGCACTTCCTTCTTTTCGAGGCTGTATGTATGAACTCCATTTTGCTTAATCAATCAAAGCAAAGTGGGTGGATTTTTGGATCGTTTCCATCTTTTGCTATTGTAAATAATGCTGCTATGAACATTGGTTTACAAGTTTATCATTTTTAATGTTAATGTTTCATTATAAGTAACCTATGTTTACTGTAGAAAAATTAGAAAATGCAGATGTGCAAAAAGCAAATCAAAATCATTCTTAACCTCATGGTTAAGAGACAACCACTATGAACATTCAGTGTTTATCCTTCCAAATGTTCTCACTCACTCTTTCAGGTTCTTTCTCCTTCTATATAGCCATATAAATATAGCCATATTTGTAAATGAGATGAAAAAACACTATACATATTAGTTCATAAACTAACTTTTAAACTTATTTTATTATGCACATCTCCATGTCTCCCATCCCTCTCTCAGTCAGATAGACTGACCTGTATAGATATAGATACTGATTTTAAAGAGCATATTTTGATGCACTGTGTAGATGTACCATTGTATAAAGCACCATCATCATGCAATTTGTTAGTTCCCCAGTGGTGTTGGAAATTTAGATTATTTTCAGTATTTTGCTATTAGAAGCAATGCTATGGCGCATCCTTGTAGCTGAGTCTTTGTGTATAGCCTGTAGCTATTCTCTTAGGATAAATTTCTAAGCAAAATAACTGAGATTGTCCTTATTTTACAAATATGAAAAAGTATATGCATGCAAAGTGACTTGCTTAAACTTCCATGAGCATAATTTACTTACAAGCCAGGTGGCCCTTAGTACTGAAAGGATGCAATGTGTGTTTTCAGTCTTTTTGGGGGTCTACCAGAAGCCCGAAACCTCATCTCTTACTTATCAGAGATGCCCACCAAGCTGACTATCCCGAGCCCACCTTCCCCAGGGTCCCTCCTCTGAGTGCCACAGTCCTTTGGAAGCTCAGTGTGTGGCAGAATTTATCCGATCACCAATCCGCACTGTGCCAAGGCACTCTTGGTTAATGGAGGCTAATCCTCCAGCAGACACAGCATCAACTGTGACCCTCAGATCATGTGTCTGTATAACCATAGGGTGAGCAAACCCAGGGAGGGAGAGAGGGAGGGAGGAGGGAGGGGAGGAGGGAAGGGGGAGGGAGGGAGGGAGGAAGGGAGGGGGAGGGAGGGAGGAGGGG
>VSMD01129679.1:0-58658 GCA_008750895.1 Mirza zaza
CAGGATGATTTTTGCGCAGGGCGCGTCAAGCACAGGATGTTTTTTGCACAGGGCGCGTCAAGCACAGCATGTGGCCTGCACAGGGTGTGTCAAGGACAGGATGTTTTTTGCACAGGGCGCGTCAAGGACAGGATGTCTCCAGCACAGGATGTGGCCTGCACAGGGTGCGTCAAGGACAGGATGTTTTTTGCACAGGCTGCATCAAGCACAGGATGTCTCCTGCACAGGGCGCGTCAAACACAGGATGTTTTTTGCACAGGCTGCATCAAGCACAGGATGTCTCCTGCACAGGGCGCGTCAAACACAGGATGTTTTTTGCACAAGGCGCGTCAAGCACAGGATGTTTTTTGCACAGGGCGCATCAAGCACATGATGTCTCCTGCACAGGGCGTGTCAAGCACAGAATGTGTCCTACACAGAGCGCGTCAAGCACATGATGTCTCCTGCACAGGGCGCGTCAAGCACGGAATGTCACCTGCACAGAATGAGTCAAGCACACGATGTCACCTGCACAGGGCACGTCAAGCATGGGTTGTCTCCTGCACAGGCCACGTCAAGCACAGGATGTCTCCTGCACAGGGCGCATCAAGCACAGGATGTCCCCTGTACAGAGTGTGTCACGCATGGGATGTCCCGTGCACCAGGCGCGTGATGCATAGGATGTCTCCTGCACAGGGTGCCTCACGCACAGGACGCTGCATACATAGGATGCCGTGCTCACAGGCCCACACTCTGCTGTGGTTCCACCAGCATTCTGTGCTCGGGATCTGTCTCTCCCTTTCCCACGTCTGCTAATCCACAAGGAGGTGCCACCGTCCCAGATGATGCCAAGCCTGCCTCAGCAAACAGCATGCACATCTCCAAAGGCCTGTTCCCGGCTCTGGTAGGTCCAGCGGTTCCCTTCCTGCCTCTTGGATCACGTGGTGGCTCAGCTGCTGTGTAAGGACAGCCCCAGAGGTGTCTCTGCCCAGCCACCTCCCTGGACCCAGTTCCACCACAGAACTGGGGAATAGCCACACTGACTCTGGTCACCCACTGCCTAAGGAGACTGCTGGACCAAGGGAAAAATACCTTCTTCCCTTCTGTCTCCACGCCAACAGGGAGCTGAAAGGACAGGTCCTTGTGTCTCCCTCGGTCCTCCAGGTGTGGGGGCGAGGACAGCCAGGCGGGCAGTCCATGGATTACCTCCTGAGCTGGCTCGCTGTGGCTCCACGCAGGGCTCGGTGTGTTCATCTGATGCTGAGCACCCTCTTTTTATTGTCCCACTTGGAGGCCAGTTTTGCAAACTCTGAAAGAAAAAGAAATGGTTGGCTATCATCTGAAAAATTAACCCTTGGTGTTTAATAACTCACGTTAGCATGGCATTTTGTTGTTTTAAAAGTGTTTTTACCTCTGTCGTTTGATATTCACATCACCTCTGTGAAGTAGGGGAGGCAAGTATTGTTATTCAAATAATTGTTGGCCAGGCACGGTGGCTCACACCTGTAATCCCAATACTTTGGGAGGCTGAGGTGGGAGGATCACTTGAGGCAGGAGCTCAAGACCAACCTGGGCAACGTAGTGAGACTCTGTCTTTACAAAAAATAAAAAAAATTAGCCAGGGGATCACTTAAGCCCAGGAGTTTGAGGTTGCAGTGAGCTACGATGACACCATTGCACTCTAGCCCCGGCAACAGAGTGAGATAGTGTCTCAAAAATAAGTAAATAAAGTAGTTTATTGTCAATTTATAGGTGAGGAATTTAAAGCTTGAAGAGAATTTCTGAAGAGAATGTTAGGCCTTCCAGAAATTTCTGTAGGCCTCAGAGCTGGTAAGTGATGGATCTGGGACTCAGACCCAAATCTTAAAAGTCACTGAATCCTGTGATTTTCCACCTACACTATTTATTGATTGTATCAGTTGGGGTTCTCTGGAGAAACAGGCAAAAGGATGCACACACAAGCACATGCAAACATATATGCTTGTTTATGCATATGCGTGCTTTCATGTGTATATATATGCATGTGAGCATCTTTACATGTATTATATTAAGGGATTGGCTCATGTGATTACGGGGCCCAGAAAGATCTCACTCTATCTGGAAGGCAGGCCAGCAGGCTGGGGACTCGGGTAAGGGTTCATCTTGCATTTTGAGGCAGGATTTCTCTTCCCTGGGAAACTCCAGTTTTTGCTCTTAAGACCTTCAGACCTCAACTGATTGGAGGAGTCCCACCTGCCCGCATTACTGAGGTTAATCTCCTTCACTGAAAGTCAACTGCCTGTAGGGGTTAACCGCATCTACAAAATACCTTCTCAGCAGTACCTAGTGATTAAATAACAGGGTACTGTAGCCCAGCCAAGTCGACATGTCAAACTAATCCCCACACTTATGTCATAGAAATCTTCCTCGTATAGTCTCAGTTTTGCAGTGGGCAGAACTAAGACACAGCATATGGAGGGAGAAAAGTGAAACCAAAGACTTACCCATGGTGTGTATTCCGTGCACGGGGTGTCCCCTGAAGGCAGGTCTGCATCAGGTTCAGCTATGGACTCCGGGCACCGAGCACAGCGCCTGGCCGTGGCAGGCCGGTCGGTAAATACGTGTTGAAGGGACATGTGTAAGCCCAACTTGTTTAACTCACAAGGTGCCGATCACGGAATTAACCATAACTTATAACATTGGCGGCTTCCAGGCCTTTCCAGCCATTGTGTGCTCTGCAGCCAGACTGTCAGTCCTTGAAGTATAGCATCCCCACTTTCTAGCTGTGCCACCTTAGGGAAGCAACTAAATTTCTCTGTGTCTCATTTTGCTTACGGCAATTGCATCTACTACATAAGGCCGTTGTGCAAATTCAATGAGCTAATGCACGTGAAGCACCTAACTCAGTGCCCGGCACATGGAACTACTCAATAAATAGTGCTAGTGTTTCTACTATTATTTACACATCTACCCTAAATTCTTTTGCTCTGAGCCCCATTTTCTTCACTTATAGGATGTCTACACTTGTACATATTCTTCTTCCCCAAACATTGCCTAGATTCCTAGGCTACCAGGGCTAATGGTGCACATTAGAAGCAGATTATTTAAACAATTGATAAGATATTATCTTATGGAAAATAATCCCTCCAAACACTAAAACAGCCGAGAGTAGCTTAGTGCATTAGTTTGCAGGCTGTCACAAACTACCAGAAATATATTGTCCTGTGGATCAGGTGGGCCGAAGTCCAAGATCAAGGTGTTGGCAGGGTCGGTTCCTTCTGAGTACCCTGACGGAGTCGAGGTTCCATGCCTGTCCCTGACCTTCTGGCAGCCTCGGGCCTCCCTTGGCTTGTAGACAGTTGTCTTCTCCTCACGTCTCCACGTCACCTTCCCTCCACGTGTGTCTGTCTCTGCGTCCAGATTTCCCTTTCTTCTAAGGACACCAGTCATGTTGGATAAGGCCCCAGTGACCTCATCTTCGCTTGATCATCTGCACGGACACTATTTCCAAGAGCTGGGGGCAGAACGTCAACATCTTTTTGGGGGACACAATTCAACCTGTAACACCCTGCTCTCATCCTGGTCCCAGTGGACTACAAACTCCAAACTCACGCTCTGGCCCCAAAGCAACGCCCTTTCGCTGATGAACAAACACCCACTTCCAAACTGCCCTATAGTTAGGTGCTATTATTTTAACATTCACTATTGTTACATTTCGACATTTTAAAAATATCTTACAATACGCATTCATTTAGTTGGTGATGCTAGTGCTGAAAGAGGGCTGGACTGAAACTTAGAAATAAAGAACTGTAACGAAGGCCCAGCACCGTGCTGCTCCACGCTGTTACCTTCAGAGGGAAGGGAGCGCTGCGGAATAGCAGAGATAATGCCAAAGTAACTTTTACTCGGCTGTCGATGTAGGCACTCTGAGTTGTCTCCCCACTTTACACGTATTTCCACGTAAAACCGAGTTTGGGTTGCGCAAGGACTTCAGGCTGAGTCCGTCCATGAGATGCCGCCACGGCTCTGACTCGTGCAGGGCTGCACGGTGTCCCACACAGCTTCGCGACAGCACCTACTGGATGCAGATATCACAAGAAACCACCCTGAACTACCGTGCTTCCCCCAAAATAAGACCTACCCATAAAATAAGCCCTAGCGGGATTTCTAAGCATTTGTGCAATATAAGCCCTACCCTGAAAATAAGACCTAGTGATGGGCGTGGCTATGCAGCGTGTTTGCACAACCCATGCATTTCGTCTCGGAGTGGTAAAGAAGACGAGCAGCCCTTCTCATCTGCCCCATCGTGACAGCTGCTATCCCAGAGGTGACTGGAAGGATGCGGGCAGCCCCACCAACAAGGTCAGCTCTTCCTGTCAGGTCCCGGCCATCCTGTGCGTGCTGCAAGCTGAGGCTTTGAGGGGAAAATAACACATCCCCTGAAAATAAGCCCTAGGGTGTCTTCTTGAGGAAAAATAAATATAAGACCCTGTCTTATTTTTGGAGAAACACGGTATATAGGGAGGTGACTGTCCCTACATAAAGTAGGTGTGGCTCCTGAGATAGTAGGTGTGGCTCACAGAAGCTAGTGAGAGGCAGGGCCTGAAGCCTTCGTGCAGTGGCCTCAGGTAGGAGAACAATAAACCTTTCCCATGTCTGCAGGCCAGAGTTCAGACTGTATAAGGAACGAGTTCCAAAGTTCTCAGAAACAAAAAGTCCTTAATGACAGGAATGCCCATTGCAGAGCCATTTCACTGGGTTCTGTTTCTCTTTGAAGTGGAAATCAAATGCTTGACAATGGCCTGTCCTGGGGTTCCCTCCTTTTGAAGGTGCCTGGCCAGGATCGAAGCCAGTCTTGCTGTTAACTAAAGATCAAGCCAGATGGTGCGGGTCACTAGAGACAAAGGGTTCAGTCTCTTTCGGGAGCAGCTCTTGGGCCAGCTGCTCTTCTCCCATCCCCTTCCAGCCCCTCCACAAGTATCTGTCCACCTTGTCACCCTCTTCCTGCAGGCGTGACCAGACACTTGCCCTTCCCACTGAGCCTGTCTGCAGGAAATGGCAGTGCTAGCCGGGTTCTGGAAGAACAAAGTCCTGAGTTGCTGTTGGGCACAGACACGTCCAGTTAACTAGGCAGGACAGGACCCGGGAGGCAGGGCAGTGCCGTGGGAGTCCAGTCGTGAGCCTGGCATGGGGAAGTGTGGTTAGAGCTCAGCAGTGAACAAGAGTAATCGCTTCTATTTTGAGGACCTGTGATGCGCCAGCTCAGGTCAAAGTGCTTCGCATACATGACTTCATTTCTTCCTTGCAACATTCCTGTTAGGTGGGGACGGAGGTGGAGGGGGGACTAGTACTGTTACTGTCCCTTTTCACAGATAAGAAAACTGAATCTCCAGGTCATTAAGAGAGCTGCACAGCTACAGCTAAGGTAGGATGATAGCCAGCAGGTGTGACTCCACAGCAAGGTCTTAGAGGCACTGCAAAGACACCTGGAGTTCCCAGTGCAGTGGGAGAGGTGGGGGAGCCAGCGGGGAGTTTCACATAACATACGACAGGGCTGTGCTGGGGGCCATGGGAACAGAGAAAGGACACTGAATGGAGTCTTGTCGGGAACTGTGGAGAGCATTTCCAGATTTGGGGTACTTCTACCCATGCGTCCCCATGGTACCCTGTGATGGTTAATTTTATGTGTCAACTTGACTGAGCCACAGGATACCCAGATATTTGGTCAAACATTATTCTGGCTGTTCCCGTGAGGGTGTTTTTGGATGAGATTAACATTTACATGGGTAAACTGAGTAAAGCAGATGGCCCTCCCTAATGTGGGGGGGCGTCATCCAATCAGGTGAAGGCACGAACAGCACAGAAATGCTGCCCCTTCCCTAAGTAAGAGACAGTCCTCCTGCCTGACCGCCTGCGATCCGGGACATCGGATTGGAACTGCACGTCAGCTCTTCCAGGGTCTCCAGCTTGGCGACTCACCCTGCAGATCTCACGGCCCGCGCACCTTTGTAATTGTGTGAACCAGCTCCTTGTAACAAATCTCTTTACACATATACGCACAAATGTCCTATGGCTGTTTCTCTGGTGAGCCCTGACTAGTACGGGCCCTGTCCTTATTCTGTCACTTCACCCATCACGGCATCTTGTCGCTGCCTAACTGTGTCTCCTCACTGAGCCGTGGGCACAGATGATCGCCGGGTGTGCCGGCCATCGCCGCACGCTCAGCCCTGGCGCAGAGCCAGGCGGTACCGCAGGTGCCTGCAGACGGGCTGACGGATGGAGTGAACGAAGGCCTGGGGCTGGATGCAGGCGAGTCAGGGAGAGATGTAGGAGGTAGAGGAGTCGGAGGTCGGAGAGAGATGATCTAGCAGAGGTAACAGCAAGAGTCAAGCGTCTGGCTGCGGACGGGCACAGGGAGTCTCAGACGGCAGCACGTTCAGCAGGGTTGGAGCTGCCAGGGAGAGCAGGGCAGGGGTGGGTGAAGTGGGTCCGGTCACAAAGGGCTTCACACACATTAAGGAGTTTGGACTTTATCCCGAGGGAAGTGGGTGCCACTAAAGAGTTTAAGGATTCTGAATCCACCTTGCAATGTGACCTTAGCCAAGGTATTTAGCTGGGGCTTCAATTTTGCTGCTGCTTGTCTGGTTAGTTTGTTTCTTTTTGCCATTAGAAAAGCAAAGGGAAGTACCTGCCCGGGGAGGCTGGGAGAATGCCGTGGGCTGCTGAGTGCCCGGGAAGGACAGGAATGTTGAAAGCAGGTGGGAAGGTGAGGCTGTGCCCCAACCCACCCTTGGCACGTGGACAACCCCACAAAGTCCTGCTCTGAAGGGTGACAATCAGGGTGATGAATGAGTGTCCAGTGGCATCAGAGAGTTACGATGCCTGGCCTGAGTTCCTGACATGAGGGAGTAATTTCTGTCTTGGGAGCACCCAGATGAAGAAATGACGTCTAGGCAGAGTCCCTGGGAGGGGCTCAGAGGTGCATGAGAGAGGGGATGGATTTGAAAGCAAAGTTCATGGAGTTCCAAGTTTAAAAATCTTGATTCATTTATGAAGCATGCATCTCCCTGTGCTAGTTTGGTATGAATCCACATTCAGAGTACATTCAGGTCAGCTGCTGACAAGACCTTTTCACTGGCGTAATGTACTCGTCTAGGGAAACGTGGAGGTCAAGTAGCTTAAGTCAATATTGCAAAGCCTTCTAAACCCCACTGTGCAGCCGGGAGAAGTGTTTTACTTTTCTGAGCTCACTAGAGGAAGAGAGGCAGGTTTTGTTTTCCCAGCCGTGTTGTGGACAGGACCTTCAGAAAGCTGGGGGCCAGGAAGCCACTATACCAATTGCAGGACTCCGGGACGCCACCCCTTAGCCACACTCTGAAGATCAGGAAGTAGCCATTCCCGACGTTGGTTCCAGGAACACACTGACCCAGCTGTGATCCAGGGATTGAAAACTATCACTGTTGGCTGCAAAGCTGCCTGCAAGCCCTGCCTCCCTCTCCACTCAACTGAGTTCCTAATTCAAGGCTGCCTAGGCGTGACAATTCTCAATCCTATAGGAAGCCCAAGTTGCAGGAGAATCTTTCTTATATTGCAGATCAGTTTGCAATATAAGAAAGTCCCTGGAAGAAGGTTGGAATGAAGAGCTATCATATCTGCTGCATTGAACAAGTATCTGAATATCCCTCTGTCCAGTGTAGGCTCTTAAAGATCAAGGTGAGAAGTGGGCAAGAGGGAAAATTCTGATTAGTTTCCTATTTCAGGCATACATGATTTAATACATTTACCTGGAAAGGTCTGAGCATGCATGCTCTACTACATAACCCACCAACTGTGCTCAGAGCAACCACAGTTTGGAGACATGATTTGCTGACCCAGGCTGGGGCAAGCCCCAAGAGGATTGCCAACAGTGTCCACTTTTCTGGGCAGAGACACAGAATCAACTGGGCCAGAGGTAGCCCATTCATCTCCCTTTCTTCCTCTTCAAGTCTCGTTTCCTGGCGGCATATCCAAGACTGAAGAGTTGATGGTAGCTTGCAATAAATCGAGATTCCCAAACTCCTAATGAGTTTCTGGAAAGCCTGCGTTTATCTGGGTTATCAGTGTGGCTGGGTGGTTTCTGACAGTCTCTGCTTCTACAATCTGGCTCCAGGGCCAGGTGGGCTCAGAAACATTCCTGAGGGAAGGTGGTCCGCCTCCATGGAAGACTTTTGCTGGCTGGATTCCAACTGCTTGATTCATGGGTGTGACGCCACCATGCCTGCCCTCTCCCACCCCTAACGAGGCATCCGACACTAAGATAATTCATTTGCACGGTGTAGACTATAGTATATCCAGTGTTAGGACAGTGTGTCTTCTTTCTAATTATAGTAGTGAGAAACACTTGTCATGGAACGTTGAAAAATATACCCAGCAGGAAGAAAGAGAAAACTCACCTAAAAGCATTTCACACGGTGTTACATTTTGACACTTTGCCTTCTTTTTGTCTTTTTTCCCCTAAAGCCACAGCATTTTTAAAACACCCCAAGAGAAGGCGTGAGCCTGTCTGTGCACACCCATGTGTGTTTGAGCGAGGCCGGCACGGTGCAGATGCAGATCTACTTTCTTGTAGGGACTCAACCGCTCTCCACCGCAATATTCATCACTGTCAGAAAGTTCTTTCTTTTGAAACAGCTAACTCAATAAAAGTGCGGTAGTCATAATGCCCTTTTTCAGTCTATCATCCATTTGGCCCCTGCTGTCTGGAAGACAGGCAGAAAGGCCCGCAATGCTCTTCAGACAACAAAGACACTACTTGGTAAAGCCATCAAGGGGCTGGCTGGTGTCTGGGGTGCGAGGCAGCGCGCTGCATTAATAAAGGCTTTTGTTCTTGAAAATGTGTTTGGACAAAGGCTGTGCTGAGAGGACAGCATCTCGGTAGCTCCCCGGACATATGTCCTGACCGTGCTGCTCGGGCACACAGAAAGTTAGCATATGGCTTCCCTCCTCTCGCGGTGGAAAGTGACAGGCCGGGGCACGTCTGCCTCACCTGCTGCTACTCTTGCCCTGGAAAACGGAGTGTCGGTGGCTTCGCTGCCAGTAAATCTTGTTCACCGGGCTCCCAGCAGGTCTGGCCTGGCTTGACCCCTTCGTGGGTGACAGCAGAAGGCCGGCCGGCCTGTCCCTCGGCTGAGCAACCAGACAGCACAGCGCTGAGGGGTGGGTTTGGTTTTGAGGTTAGATATAGCCCCAGGCATCCTCCAGGGTCTCACGGGCCTCACAGGGCAAACGGGTCTTAAAAATGACTCTCTCGGAGGAGAAACCGCTTCCATTCTCTGTCTTCGAGCTGTCCAGTCTGTCGGGGAAGAGGAAGGTCTGTAACCAATTGCCTTCTTGGGTCTCTCCATCAGGGCGGTCGAAGTGAGTGGGGGGCCGATGGCCAAGCAGCTGCCCCGGCCCTCCCCTCCCCTCCCTCCCCCCTCGCTGACAAGTCAGAGCATCAGGAAACAGCCAGGGCCCGGAGATTATGGGAAAGAAAGAAATCGGGGAGAGGACAGGGGCCTAAGACTGGAGATCTGGAGAACAGATTAGCACCGTGAGCTTCGGCCACCCAGAGACACAAAATGCCTTCCGAAGGGAAGCCACCGGGCCTTCCATTGATGAGTCTTATATTGATTGCTAGATTGGATAAAAACAAAACAAAACATGTGTCTAAGATGATGTCGCTTCCTCGTCCAACTCAATAGCAAGCTAATTGGAAGCGCTTTCCCCCAAAACATCCAGTTACAGAGAAGGCTGGCGAATGTTCCTGGAGGAGCAATCTCAGCATTTCCCGACCTTGTCTTTTTCCCAACACTGCAGGTGTGGAAGGGGATCTCTGAAGGCAGCAGGCTGAAGGGGAGGCCCCTGAGGATTGGACCCCGAGCCCGCTAGGGTGATGGGGGACAGGGGGTGCAGAATCCGTGACGCCAGTTACTCTGTGTTACCCGAGGTGGGGGGAAGTTCCGCCTGAGCAGCCTGAAGTTCTTCCAGGGCCTGGTGCCCGAGTGATCACCTCCTCCCTCCCTCGCACCCTTCTGCCCTTCCTTGACTGATTCTTTCTTTCATTAATCAAAATCTATCCTGGAGGATCTCACCTTCAGCGCGAGGAACAAGGCCCTTTTAAGTAAGCACAGGGCAGTGGCAAAGGCACAGAGACAGAGGGGTGGCCAGGGACTTGGGCGATATTAGTCTCTCAATCCACACTGGCTTCTCCGTGTAGATGCACCTCTGGGACCACCTGTCCCAGGTGGCGACCAGAAATCTGCATTTGCCAGCCCCATCCCCACTCCATCTCCGGATGGTCTACAGGCCACATTTTAGGAAACCTGCTTAAAACAGTGTTCCCCTCACCGTCGCTTATTTTATTAACCCTTTGCACTCGGATGTCGAGTGTGGATAATGTCGAGTGGATGATGAGAAAAAAGCAAGCAAGTGCAAAGGGTGAAAGGAATGTTAGGATGCTTAGAACCACTCTAAGTGTGAGGAAGAAGTCTTCTCTCAGGACTTAGGTCCTTGTTTTTCAGCATTAAGCAGACATGTCTAGCCTTTCCGTTTCTCAAAGGACAACCAATTTCGAAGCCTCCTGGGGGGGGGGAAAGGGCTTTCTCCAACACGGGGGGTGCTCTCCCCATTTGTCCAGGGCCCGAGGCTGTTGGAGCAGCGGTGTAGACTGTGAAAGGTGGCTCTGCCCCTGCCCTGCCGCTGCTCCGGAGCTGGGAGCTGGAAGCCAGCTCCAGGCCTGCGTGCCTGGAGAACATCACGGCAGAGTTGAAAGGACAAATGACCCTTTGAACTTGATTGATAACTTTGGTAACAGCTGGGAGAAGAAAACAACATTTCAAGCCATCCAAATGTGGGCTGGCAGTCTTAAAGCAGGTCCCAGGACATCTTAACTCTTATGTGTCCCTGAGACCTGGCAGACACGAGCAGTCCCATCTAGCACCTTAACTTCCTCACTTCCTTTAACAGGCTGGATACTAGTGTGACCATATAATTGTTCAAGCCACATATGGTTGACAGTGAAAAGGATGCTGTTCAATGAAACAAAAATGCATACCAGGCTGCCCTGGGTACCCAACCTAATGTCCACTTTCGTAAGAGGAGGAACATGAGACTGTCATTGTGAGCAGAGATAAACCCTGTGGTTTCGATCGGTTCGATCAGAGAAGTGTATCTCCCATGTAACTCCCAGCTTGGCAGATGCTGAGGGTCCAGCCCTCATTCTATTGCTACATAGCTGTGGACCGTGAACAGCTACCGCCGACCTCTCTGGTCTTGTGTCCTGCTCTGTAAAATGGGCTGACCCCACCAGATCATTCCTGAGGCTGAGTACTAAAGAAGCATTGTAGGCTTTAGTTTTCTTTTCTTTATTTTCCCCTTTTCATCCAGTACCTAGTGCTCACTCTACGCCAACTTGCGAATGGCAGTGCCTATGGTTATCCTTACTACTTTCAAAACTCCTGTTTTAACGTGCAATCCAACTCAATTACAAAATCACAATTATGGGCACGACACTACTGTATTGTATTATATCCTCAGCTGTTTACATATCACTATCCTCAAGCACGCTGTAAGTCCCTTTCCATGAGGCTGGAAGCTTACATAGACTCCTTTAGAGTAAAGACTTACAGAGTCAGGAGGTGCTAAGGAAGTGAATTACAGCAACTTAACTGAGCTCTTCAAGTTCTGTCAACAGCCAGGAGGCTAAAAGAAGCTTTCTCTTAATGGTGGCAGGAGCCCAGAACTGCCTCAGTTTGGAGTGATTAAGAGTTTCTCTGAGTTTCACCCTCCTGCTGTCTGGGACAGCAGCCAAGCTTCCCGTGAGGGAGGGAGACGCTGCGAACCGTGCCGGGAAAAGGGGGAAATCGGGGAAATCAGGGCGCGGCTCCACTGCGCCCTGGCTGCTCTGTGCAGAGAGGACATCACCAGAAGCTCTAGAAAATGAAGACGGAATACTTTAGTATGTAATTTGCTAATGACCTGATAGGATTGTTTACCTAGAATCATCCTTTAAGACAGCCTGATATCTGTCTTTGCAGGGTCCTCAAGCTAAAAATATTTTTTTTCTTTTTTTAAATGGTTAGGGGATAAAAGCAAGAGGAGAATAATATTTGTGGCATGTAAAAATGATATGGAGTTCAAATTTCAGCATCCATAAATAAAGTTTTAGTGGAACACAGACCACACCCACTCGTGTACACGCTGCCCACGGCTGCTTTCCGCTGCAACTGAGGAGTCTTTGTCAAGAAAGAGCCCTCAGGATCCTTCCAGCACTTTCCCCTGCTGCCCCAGGCACCACGAATCGCAGCGACACAGTTGTGTCCCCGCATTGTTTGGAGTGCTGCCACTACTGCCATACTGGGATGTTACTTTATTTTTTATTACCAGCTATTCCAAAGTCTTCAAAACTACAGAGAACAAAACAGTAGAAGTGAGTCTGAGGCTGCGGCTTCTAACTCTGTAACTGCTGAGGATTTTGCTAACAATTGTAGACCTCGGAATTCCTCAATTTGCCTTGGTTGCTTTGCTTTAATTTTTTAACCCATTCTTCCACTAATGCGGGTGTAGCGGGTGACAATTGAGATGAGGTGGGATTGAGCTATACAATTGCATTAGACTCACCTAACAATTGCTTTCAAGTATCTATCTAGTGTCCAAGAATATCTGTTACAGCTGTTTTTCAGGAAATCCACTTGTGTTAATGGAAATTTTCTCCCGTTTTGAAAGTACCTACATAATAGCCTTTTGCCTCTTGGCCCACAAAGCCTAAAATATTTACTATCTGGCCCTTTCCAGAAAAAAAAATCTAACTACCAAGGCTTTTAAAAGTTCTCACATCTCCCTAGAACAGCTCAGAGCCCTGGCATTCATTGTTTTTCCTGCCTGAGCCCATCTCTTCGGCTCCAGTCCGATCTCACCCTTTCCCCATGTGCGCCCTGTGCCGCAGCCACAGCAGTGATGGAAGGTTCCAGGCGCCTGCTTCTCCCACATCCTTGCTCTTACAGGGGCTGCTTCCAGGCCCTCCCCCCCCAGTGACCTCTCCCACACTGACTGCTCAGGGGGAGGGGACCTCTGTCTCCTGGCTTTATGTTTCTACAAGAGCAATACCAGGATGCACCCACACCATATTGATACATTAGTATTAATGAAAGTCCATAGTTTATTTAGGTTTCTTTAGATTTCAAACTAACACCCTCTTTTTATCCCAGGATCCCACTTAGGACACCACATTACATTAGTTGTCATGTCTCCTTAGGCTCTTCTTGGCTGTGGCTTTCCTCATCTTTGATGACCCTGACAGTGTTGAGGAGTGCGGGTCAGGTATATGTAGGATGCCCCCCAATTGGGATTTGTCCGATGTTTCTCTTAGATTAGACCGGGGTAATGGGTTTGGGGGAGGAAGACCACAGGGGTAAAGTGCCCTTCTCATCATGCCATATCAAGGGTGCTGCTGTCACCGTGATTTATGGCTGTTGCAATTGGCCTTGATTTCCTGGCTGAGATAGTGTTTGTCAGGTTTCTCCGCTGCAGAGTTCCTCCTTTCATTGGCATGACTTTTGGACCATAGATCAAAAGTCATGTTCTCCAATTGGCTTTCTCAGCAGTAAAGCTGACATTTGGACCTACATTTGTTTGTCTTTTGTGTCTTATTTCTCAATTCCTTCCTTCTACACTTAGGAAGGGAAGAAATAAGTGGATGTTATGTGTTCAACCCCTAAGACCTCAATATTATCCCCCTGCTAAAATACTGCACATCCTTCATGGCTCACCCAAGCATCACCTCCTCTTGGAAGCCTTCCCTGATCTCCCCAGCCAGAGTCATCGTGTCCTCCCAGCTGCTCCCATGGCCTCCACCTACTTCTTTCTTGCAACTTTTCACTTGGCTGCACTGTGCTTTCCTCCACTGGATGGTCAGTCCCTCCAGGACTCTGATCACGTCCTGCTAATTTGTATGTCCCTGCAACCTGGCCCAGAGTCTGGAATTTAGGAGACTCTTAGTAAATGTCTGAAGAATGAAGAACTATTCATTCTGCATCTCCCATCTGTGAGGGTGCCTGACTCCTCCAGGATGGAGACTTAGTGGGACTCCTCTTGGAGATTGAGGAAGGATCCCCACATGAGGACCTGTCCATTCTCTTCCCAGATCTTTGGGGAGGAGACAGGGCTGTCTAGCTGGTGCAGTTGGAATAACACTTGAATCCACAACTGAAGGTAGACTAAGACTTATGACTCCATCAATATGCACAGTTGTTACTGAATGAGCAGCAGGAGGAAGATGGTCTTCCTGGGTATTGTGTTTCCTGTTGATTGATTCTTTTTTTTGTAATCTCTAAAAAGGAACGTAGTGTTAGAAACTGACAGACAATAATCATAATAATAGCCATCATTGTTAAATATCATTGTTGAACAATGCTGTTTGGATGTTTACTCCCTCCAAACCTCAGGTTAAAATTTGATCCCCAATGTTGAAGGTGGGGCCTAATAAGAGATGTTTGGGTCAGCAGGTGGATCCCTCATAAATAGATTAATTCCCTCCTTTGGGGGTGAGTGAGTTCTCACTCCATGAGTTCCTGAAAGAGCTGGTTGTTTCAAAAGAGCCTGGTACCTCCCCCTTTCTCTTGCTTCCTCTCTTGCCATGTGGTCTCTGCATACACTGGCTCCCTTTCCCTTCCTCCATGAGTGGGAGCAGCCTGAGGCCCTCACCAGATGGCCAGTCTTGAACTTTCCAGCCAGCAGAATCTAGAGCCAAATAAACCTTTTTTCTTTATAAATTACTCTGCCTCAGATATTCCTTCATGGCAACACTAAACAGGCTAACACCAGCAAATATCAAAAGCTCCACACCAGGTGTTTCATACATGTGATATTTAATTCTTAAAATTCTGCAAGGTAGACCTTACCTGAAGGTCATATGACTCGAGGCCCAGAGAGGTAAAGCAATTTTTTCAAGATAACACAGCTGTTAAAGACCTGGACCTAAAGTGGGTCTAATTCAAAATTCATTCTCTCTCTACGGAGTCTACACTGATTCCCTTCATAACTTTCTGCTTTTCCTCATTTTCTGCTTCTGTAATTAGCTGAGTCTAAGGAACCAATGTGAGAAAGGACACAGTATTGGCCAACAGAACACAACAGATGGACCGAGGTTCTGTTCTTTTTTCATAAATAAGACTCCATTTTCATAATCTTGCCCTATGGAATGCTGACTCTAAACTATTTCTGTACATTTTCTCTAAGTCTTCACTGATATGACTGACTATTTTCTTGATTTTAAGCTGCACATTTTCCCACATTTTAACATCCTCTAAAATTGGAATATGTCTTACATTTATATTCAGTGTGGATTGAAATCAAGTTTCTCAAGAGGGGATTTGCAGATAGTTCTATTTAAAGTTGTCTCAGGTTGGTGGTCTTACCTGCTTGAGTTCCAGTTCTCCAGGGAATATTTTTTCCCTACCTTCACCCAGTGCCAGTGTGACATGCAAGTCTTCTGCTGCTCCTTTTATTTAGTGCATTTATTTATCATTTACCTATGCATGAAGGTATAGCCTTTGGTAAACCAGCTGTATTTGGTGAGTCTTTCAATATTGGCCAATTTTGTCTTTCTTATTTGCTACATGAAATAAAGGTGTCTGATGGACGGTTCATGGTATTTTAGGACCAGTAATAAAATACAATATGTATTGAGGTCTGATGTTATTAATAGTTCCAAGTAGTGCGGTAGCCAGTCTCCAAGATGGCCCCAGTGATTCATGCCTCTTGATAGTCATACCCTGGTAAGTTTCCTCCCACACTGAGTAAAGCCAACTTGTGCAACAAATAGGACAGTGTGGAAATGACCGTGTGCCTTCTGTGCTAGATCATAAAAGGCCTTTCTGCTTCTGTCTTGTTCTCTTTTGGATCACTTATTTTGGAAGAAGCCAGCTGCCATGTTGTAAGGACACTCAAGCAGTCCCATGGAGAGGTCCGGGTAGCAAGGGTTTAAGATTTCCTTCCAACAGCCAGCACTAGCTGGCCAGGCATGTAAGTGAGTCAACTTGAAAGCAGACCCTTTGACCCCAGTCAAGCCCCCAGATGATTGCAGCCAGGGCTGACATCTTAGCTACAATATCATGAGAGCCGTTGAGCCAGACTACCTAGTGACACCACTCTCAGATCTGTGACTTACAGAAATGGTGAGATCACAAATGTTTATTATTCTAAGTCATCAAATTTTGACATAGTTTATTATATAGCAATGACAACTAGTACAAAAGCTAGAAAAATATATTTTGAAATGAAAAGTCTTACTTTTGGTTCTTTGTTTTTGTTTTCAAATGATCTCTTTTCCACATTCATGAGGGAATGTCTATTCTTTTCATGATGACTGAGATCTAAAGAAACTGTAAATGTTTACTGTGTCTAATATAAAGTTAATGATTTGAAAGTGACTTTACGTTGTTTATATTATGCTTTTTACGTACTTCAAACTTTATAGTTTCATTGAGGAGATTTTTCTGATAATGATATCATTAGGAATAAATTATGTATCCCTTTTTCTTTAAGAATGGGAAAGTATTAGTTGGATTACTTTTAACCCATAAGGAATACTTACTTGTAAAGATGTCCTTAATTACCCCAAAATGCCATGGTTTGAGAGCACCAGTTAAAGAACTATCTCAGGTTACTCATAAGTATTGAATAGACTATCCTAAACTCTGGTTGCTGTTCTAAGCTATGTATTTAGAGGTACTACAATTCTTTCCTTGGGCTTGCTGACACAAATACATTTTAATGACTATTTAATGAACATATCCCTTTGGAAAGCCTCTTGGTTTTTTATGTTGTGTTTGGAAAGAGCCAGTGTATACTTCTCTAATGCTCAAGATGTTAACTGAATCTACTAAAATAGATTAATATATTTTTTCTTTTTGGTATTCAAATTGATTATTTTAACTTGTATTTTCCCGATTATTGTTAATTATCTTAAAATTGCATCAGTTTCTAAACTTTCTTGCTCTTCAAAATCTCCTGTGGAGGTGTTCATTTTACTTTTTAAAACCTACGATCTGGCCTTCTGCCTGATTTCCTAAATCAGAATCTCCATCTAGGGGAGGGACTTGGGAACCTGTATTTTTTTAATTAACAGATTCTCCAGTTGAGTCTTTTAGAGTCATTTCATCACATTGCCATTAAGGAGCACATCAGAAACCGCTGAATTCACTCCCCACCCATCCACCTTCACCTTCTATCCCAGCCTCCAAGTCTGCAGGAAGGGCAGACACAGATGTATTTATAGAACCATAGAGTAGTATCTACTAGAGGAAATCTTAGAGATGATCTGGTCCACATACCCTCAGTTTTCAGATGAGGGGACCCCTACATCATGACAGAAGTGAAGTGACTCACTTTCTTAATAGTTATTCCCTTAGTGTTATTATAATTTTTAACCCAAAATAAGTGACTGAGGCAAAAATCTTAATTAAGGGAGGTTTATTAAGCCAAAGTTCCTCATCTAGAAAAAAAACACAAACCACAGATGAAACTGTGGCTATTTTTCCAGGGGAATTTGGAATTTTCAGCATTTAAAGGGGAATAGGGCAAACAGAAAGAAAAAAAAAAGTCAGGATCAGGGTGGGTAGTGAGACAAAATGGTTACATTCTTGTGAGACCCAGGAAAAATCTACATTTCACATAAGGTAAGGTGAATGTTAGAAGAGAAAAGGGGAGTGAAGGAAGTATCTATTATGTAGATGTCCCTGGGTAGGTGGAAGAATGTCTGATCCTATTTTGTCTCTGTTCTACATCTGTGAAGATAAAAGTTTCATTCAATATTAGTTGTAGGAGCTAGACTTAGCCTGCAGACCTAAAGTTACAATTTGCATGTCTTTACTTATGGGAGACCAGCAAGGAATTTCTTGAATGAATGACCTGTAGGGCCAGTCCTTCACAGGTGCCTGAGGCTTTACCTCTCCTTTGGCATACGAAGTTGTGGGTGGTAGTTCTGAGATTTTTATTTTCTTTTTACAAAATATAGTTGAAAATTACCAATTATTAAAAAATCAATGGCTGCTACAAATCTCCATTCTAAGGAAAGGATGTCTTTTATCTTTTTGGACAGCAAAACTTTTTATTTGGGAAAGGCAAGGCCTCCCCACCTTGTAAGTGATTTCATGACAGTTTTCTTGGGGAGATTTTTTTTTATTTTAACGTATTATGGGGGTACAAGTGTTAAGGTTACTTATATTGACCATGCCTCCCTCACTCCTCGAGTAAGAGCTTCAAGCATGTCCATCCCCCAAACGTTGCACATCTTACTTGTTGTGGTTGTATACACCCATCCCCTTCTTCCCCCTGCCACCCTCCTGACACCCAGTAAATGTTACTCCTATATGTTCACTTAGGTGTTGATCCATTAATACCAATTTGCTGGAGAGTACATGTGGTGCTGGTTTTTCCATTCTTGAGATACTTCACTTAGTAGAATGGGTTCCAGCTTTATCCAGGCGTATACAAGAGGTGCTATATCACCATTGTTTCTTAAAGCTGAATAGTACTCCATGGTATACATATACCACATTTTATTAATCCACTCATGAATTGATGGGCACTTGGGTTGTTTCCACAGCTTTGCAATTGCGAATTGTGCTGCTATAAACATTTGAGTGCAGGTGTCTTTTTCATAAAGTGGCTTTTGATCTTTTGGATAGATGTCCAGTAGCGGAATTGCTGGATCAAATGGTAGACAAACTTGTATTGCTTTCAGGTATCTCATATTGCTTTCCACAGAGGTTTAACTAGTTTGCAGTCCCACCAGCAGTGTAGGAGTGTTCCTCTCTCTTCTGTTTAAGTCCATTATTTCTTTATTGATTTTGGAGGATCTGTCCTGTGCTGTCAGTGGGTTGTTAAAGTCTCCAACTATTATGGTGTTGTTGTTTATCCATTTGTTTAGATCAAGTAGAGTTTGATTTATGAATCTGGGTGCACCAAGGTTGGGTGCATATATATTTAGAATTGTTATGTCTTCTTGTTGAACTGTACCCTTCACCATTATATAGTGACCTTCTTTGTCTTTTATTACTTTTGTTGATTTAAAAACTAAGATATCTGGAATCAGCACCGCCACACCAGCTTTCTTTTGTCTTCCGTTTGCTTGAAATATTGTTCTCCACCCCTTTACCTTTAGTCTAATTGCATCCTTGCAGGTTAGATGTGTTTCCTGAAGGCAGCAGATACTTGGCTTGTGTTTTTTTATCCATTCGGCCAGCCTATGTCTCTTGAGTGGGGAGTTCAAGCCATTCACATTTATTGAGATATCTGATAGGTGGGGCAGATTTCTGTTCATTATGTTGGGTTGAACTTTGTTGCTTTGTTTTCTCTCTTGAGCCATTTTAGTGTCTGGGCTTTAATGTTTAGCTTTGAGTAGATTTACATTCGTGAGTGTTTATTGTGCTGATCTATGGGTAACATTGTTTTGAGTATTTCTTGAAGGGCTGGTCTTGTCTTGGTGAATTCCCTCAGTCTTTGCTTATCTGAGAATGTCTTGATTTCTCCTTCATATACAAAACTTAGTTTTGCAGGGAATAAGATTCTAGGCTGGGCATTGTTCTGTTTCAGAAGAGTGAGAATGGGGCCCCAGTCTCTCCTTGCTTATAAAGTCTCAGTAGAGAAGTCTGGTGTTATTCGAATTGGCTTTCCCTTGTATGTTACTTGCTTCTTTCATCTTACAGCTCTTAGAAGGGCCTCTTTAGTTGATATTTTTGTCAGTCTGATGACTGCATGTCGTGACGTCTTCCTGCTTGCATTGAATCTCCCAGGGATCCTTTGAGCTTCTTGAACTTGTATATCTCGATTTTTAGCAAGGCCTGGGAAATTTTCCTCTATTATATCTCCAAATAGCTTGTCCAACCCTTGAGTGTTGTCTTCTTCCCCTTCTAGCAACCCTATGACCCTCACATTAGGTTTCTTCACATAATCCCACATCTCTTGTAGGCTTTGTTCTTTTCTCTTGTTTCTCTGCTCTATCTCTGGGACTGATTTATTTAATTGGAAGGTGTTATCTTCAATCTCTGAGATTCTTTCTTCTGTTTGATCTACCCTGTTCTTGAGGCTTTCTACTGAATTTTGTAGTTCCCTGAATTGATTCTTCATTTCCAGGAGTTTGGTTAAACTTTTCTTCATTGTATCGATCTCTTTAGTGAACTTTTTTTCTAGATCCTGGAGGCTTTTTGTGGTTTCTTTGTGTTGGTTATTGAGTTGTTCTTGCAGGTCGTTGAATTTTCTTATGATCCACATTCGGAATTCCTCTTCTGTCATTTTGGTTGGTGTCCGTTTCTAAGGGGCTGGTGCTCCTCTTTGGGGGTGTGGTTTCCGTTTGGTTCTTCATATTTCCGGAGTTCCTTTGCTGATTTCTTCCCATGTCTATCAGTTGTTGCTTCTTTCCTTTAGGTTTTTGTTTGGGTATTCACATGCCTTGTTTAGTTTCTGAGCCAGTAGGTGGTGTCTGTGAGTGAGATTTGACCACTCCCTGTATAATGAGTCAGTAGGTGCCATGAAGAGGGTGTGCAGGATGTCCTCCTTGTCAGTAGGTGGCGCTTGCTTGGAGGAATAGGCTATGCTGTTGTTTTTGTGACCTGTGACCTGTGACCTGATCTTGTTCCTGAAGAGAGAACTCTAGTGCCTCAGGTGGTCGGTGGGGCCCTGGGACTTCCAGATGTGTCCTTTTCTCCCCTTCAGTGAGGACTGGTCTAGGAGATAGTCTGGGCGGAGCTGAGTTGGGTAAGCCCGCCCTCAGGCACCACCAATGTCGTCAGCAGGGGTCAAAGTTCTGTTCTCTGCTTCCAGGAAAAGCTGTCAGGGAGGATCTGGAATGGCTCCGCTCGGTCAGAAAGTCTGTTTGTGGGGGTGGGGCTGTCTGAGACCCGCAGTCTGGAGCGGGCCTGGCCTCTTTCCACCCTCCCCAACTCCATGGTTACTCCTGGGCCTCTGCCAGCAGGCCAGACCTCACGCCACCAGGCCTCCCCTGGCTGTGATGCCAGCCAGGAGGTTCCCTGCGCAGGAACGCCACCTGGGCTGGGTGCATGGCCTCCCTTGGGGAGGAGGGTTGCCCTCTAGGATGCTGTTCTGCCCCTGAAGGCACACACACCTAAGTAGGCTGTTTGCATATATCCCTTCTGTGTCCCGGGCAATGTGAGACCTGGGTGCATGGGATCTGGTCTGCAGGTCTGACCTCTGGGTCCCAGAGTTCAAACTATATCTCTACCAGGGAGAGGAGTGCCAATCTCAATTCACACACGGTTGCCCAAGCTGGGTCTATGTCTCTCAGCCTCAGGGTCTGCTCCATTCTCCTGGGATCACCGGGCCAGCAGCTCCTGGGAGGGCTGGCGGGTAGGGAGCTCACCGTCTGAGTTCCCCTCAGTCAGCTGTAGGGCCCCCAAAGGGAAGGTCCCGCTCCCTGGGGGTGCCTCCAGCTAGTGGCTATACTATCTCTCTCGGCAGCTACGGATAGGGTCAGGGGAGGGGAGAATGAGGCAATATGGCACCTGCCACACGGCTCGGGTCTGTGCACAGGGAAGTGCCCTGCGGGAGTTGGAAGCCTGGTGCTGCATCTGCTATAGGATTACTGTTCCCTGGTGGTGGCTGTCTCTGGGCTGGTGTCTACAGGTCGTTCCACCCACTGGGGCGCCCACCAGCAGTCCGAGATGCAGGGGAGGGGAGAGTTAATCACTCTACCTACTCTTGCTGCTGGTCTCCAGGCTGCTCCAGAGGTCTCTGCTTCCAGTTCTCCTCCGCAACCTCCTCCCGTGGAGTCTCCCGTGGTCTCAGGTACTCCTCCTTCCGACCCTTATCTAATGTATGCTCATCTTCTTGTTTCTTTCTTCTAATTTCTGCTAGAATCTGTCTTTTCTTTAGGGACACTCTGTCTGGCAGTGTTTCTGGTCCGCCATCTTGATTCAGATCATGGGGAGATTTTTCTAATGATGAATATAAGTAGAAATGAAAATATATCTCATTTTTAGATTGGATAAAGAACTGGTTGGATTATTCCTAATACAGAAGTAAATGTTTTACTTGCCTAAGTGCAAGAGGCTTAGAAAAACAACTCACTGTATATTACAAGTTGTAGGATTTCTGGGTTAGGGGCTCATAGCCTGAGAAAGGAAGTAATTGGTAAGACTTGAAGGCAAGTAAAAGGTCACAGAACTTACTGAATATCAGCAGGCAGGAGCTTTAAAAGAAAGGCATGTCCATGAGAAAGCTCCAGTGGAGGTGGCTGGGGAAATCCAGAGCTGTGGTATCTTATGCTATGATATTGTGATTTATAATAAGAAATATATACTTGGTCCCCATTTCCTAGCATACAACTCCTAAAACCCTTGGAATCTCCCAAGTGGTAATTGTCTTTTTGTATATTAATGTGGTAACTGGTAGGCTGGAGGTTCCTGGGTGGCCTCATGATGGGGCTGGTTGCCAGGGGAACCAACCTTGTGATTAGAAGGTTGGAACTTCAGTCCCAGTGGCCCTACCTTTGGGGAGGGGAGAGGGACAGAAGGTTGAGTAGATTCAGTCAATCATGCCTATATAATGAAACCTCTAGAAAAACTCACAGGACAAGGTCCAGAGAACTTCCAGGTTGCTGAGCATATATGGAGGGTGGTTGGCTCAAAGAGTGCACAGAAGCTCCACACCCCTCCCCCATACTTTGCTGCGTGTGTCTCTTCCATATGGCTCTTCCTGAGTAGTATCCTTTTATAATAAATGGGTAATAGTGAGTAAAGCATTTTCCTGAGTCCTGGAAGCCTCTCTAGTAAATGATCAAATCCAAGGAGGGACTCTTGTATGCCCCAAATTTATAGCCAGTTGGTCATAAGTACTGGTGGCCTGAACTTTCAATTGGCATCCAAAATGGGGGACAGTTGTGTGGAACCAAGCTCCTAACCTGTGGGATCTGATTTTAACTCCAGGTAGATAGTGTCAGAATTGCATTCAACTATAGGGCATCTCATTGGTGTTGGAGAATTGGTCAGTGGAGGGAAAAGGACAGAATGTGGTCACAGAAGTGTTTCGTATTGAATACAGAGTATAATACGAGAAAATGGTTGTTTTCCTAATTGTACACATGCTTAATTTGATGTTATTGCCTGAAATGTGTTATAGTTCTCCCAAGTTTTACTGAAACGCCTTCAACACACTCTCATCTTGTGTTGGTGTTGCTCAGGGAATAAGGGAAGAGGGACAGCGTGGGGTGACATGATGAGATATGAGGAGAGTTCAATAGAAAAGGAAGAGAGAGAGAGAAAGAGTCCTTACACCAAGGGGCGTCTAATCCCTTGAGGATTCCCAGGAGATACGGAAACTGCACTTCATAAAGAATGTGGGATGGGCTCAAGCTATTTTTCTTGTATGTTAAGGGAAGGGTGACACCCAAAAGAAAGACTTGGGGATTGACATCCACAAAAGACACTTGGATTACATCATAAGTTTTCTATGAAATGAAGGAGGTTATATCATGGCCCACACATTCCTGCCACAGTGAAACCTTGGGCCCTGATGACTGAGCCTGCCCTCCCTCTCACACACATCCAGCTGTTCTTTGGACACTGTTTCAGCACTCCCACAAGTACTCCATCATGAGGAAGACAGGTTTACAATAGCTGGGGTGAAATGCTTAATCTAAACCCCAGGAAAGAGCCAGGGTTGTCAAGGGAGAGATGAGAGACCCCCACAGCTCTTCCCAGCTTTTGTATTCTGTGACTCTTAGGAAGAGAGGGGCCAAACCCTGTTTTTTTACAGTGATGAATAAAATGGCTTGACTGGGTGTCAGCTGGTCTGCCAAATCTGGAAGCTGTCAGGGAATTAACAGAGAACTTCTAAGGAAATAGCTCAATCTGCATGCATGATGTGTTCATATATACTACCCGCATATATATAACATCCGTGACATATAGAAAAGGGCCTTAGGTTCCTGGGAAAGAAAGAAGCTCAGAAATAGACCATTTCTGCACTAACACAAATCAGGATAGAGATTCTGGTCTCAAACATGGGTGATCTTGGCTGCCAAAAGATGCTCGGCAGCCAGGGAGGCACATGTGAGAACAAAGGAAGTCATTCCCATAGTCAAGGCACCTACCAGAAGTTCAAACAGTGGGGGTTGCATGGCAACAGCAGTCTTCCTGACTTTCCATTCACCCCTGCTAAGAGCATGGTAAGATGTCTCCTCCTTTTTTCTTCTTCTCTGAACCTTCATTTTTCACCTTAATATCACCTGAAATTTGTTGGGAACCCAGTGTGATTTGTTTGAGGTCTCAGGGATGGTGCTTGGAGATAGGTTATTCTTCACATGGAAACTGAGCCCCAGGGAGCTAAATCCCACACCTCTGCAGTGTCTGGCTGTGCTTACACGTTTGCTAATTCCTACTGTGGGAAAAATGTAATGACAAGGTCACAGCCAGGAGAAGGATGATGACATGGTCCTCATTTGTATGAGTATTCCTACTGCAAGCCATTCTGATGTTTTAGAGAATCAGGCATTGGCTCCCAGTCCAAGTTTCACCACCGGCTATCTACTGTCACTTTGGCTCTCAAGGCCTTGCACTTGAACCTCTGCACGAAATCAACCCCTACCTGCCCCCAGTGTGTAGTGCTGTTCTGAGATCTGTTGAGAGGGAAAGAAAACTACTGGATTATAAAGGCTCTTGAAGATGGAATCATCCCCTTTTCATTTCTATGCATTTTGTAGGTATCCAGCAATGAGTTTTAAAAAATATATTAGATGCTCAAAAAATGTTCACTTTGTTGAGTAATGTTAACAAGAAGAACCTGCATTTCTGCTGGGCTGCATGGTCCCTGGCCTTTCCCATCCCATCATACCATTTTGCTTAGGTGCTAAAGGAAGGGTGAGCCCCAGAAGAAAGCCTTGGAAAGTGATATCTCAATAGCAAACACCTGGATGACATTATCATATATTTTCTATGAAATGAGCTGCGATTGCAGGATAGGTGCACTCATGTATACCAAGGTGTCCAGACATGCGCTCACCCAGTGCATTTCTGCTGTTGGAATACTGAAGGCACGAAATGGAATTCAATATTCCTGGCAGCTTCAAGTATTGTGGAAAAGAGAGTTCATTGTGCCTTTGTATGTCAGGTCAGATTATATCGGGATTATTTTATGGAGAGGAGATGTTCTTCCTTTCCTTGAAACTTTGAGCTTTTTACTGGGGAGAAGCGCAGAATTTTCTGGGGAAGGAAGATTGCTGCTGACTGCCAGAGGTTTTCTGCTACAATGGAAGCAGACAAAGGGAAGAAGGCCCTGTGGGAAGCACCCCGTTTGGAGCTGAGTGAGTGACTCTGTAAAATGGGACAGAAGACCTGATATTGCTGGTGGAGGCTGTTGCAACAAGACTTCTAGTCTGCCTTCCTAGTAGTGTTACCCAGCAATTTTTAAACTCTTAAAATTTTGTCTTCTTTTCTGTGGCCTTAAGTTATCATTGCTTTCTCTTGTCATATCTGAGCTATTAAAAAAAGAGTGAGCATTTATCCTTTAACTTCACAGGCTGTCTTATTTAGTCCCTGTAACTGTCCTGAGAGGGAGGGAGCAGCCTGTCTTTTGTTACACGGTTGGCAGGTGTGGGAGGGGAGCTCGAGTCCAGTATGTCTGAGTAACCTCCCAAAGCCACAGAGCTGGTAAGCGGTACAGCTGGGACTTGACCTCTGGGTGGCCACACCTCAAAGCCATGCTCTACACCTTTTGATTTCTTCTTGCTAAGCTGGACTGACGGCAGCGAGTGGAGAAAAGATGGCACTCTTTTGTTAATACGAATGAAGGTGAATCCTAGAATAAGGTCAGATGGGACAGGCTCTAAGATCAGACCTATTAATCCACAAATGATGGGTGAGCCCAGGTATGGTCCGGAATTCTCACTTGGATATAGCTTTCTGATGAAGCTAGAATGTTCCTCTATGTGACATCAAGAAGAGGCAACTCAAAACACAGACAGTGAAAGTGAGAACCTCAGAGCTGATAAGCCTCAGGGGCCCTGCAGAAACTTCAGGGAAGAGCAGGTGTGCGGACAGGTGGGGGGAGAGTGCAACACAGGATTTGCAAGGGCAGAGCATGGCCTGGAGCAGTGTTCTCTGTGCTGTGGGGAAGCAGCGGAGTTCACTGGGCTCTGCCCGTGGCCTTGATAAAAATTCCCTCAAAAAATAACCAAGCAACAGTTAGTAGATTAACTTCACAACTAGCTAGCTTTCCTGATAAGAGAGATTGCAGAGCTGTTTGGTTTTTATTCCACATGATCTAAGAGCAGCTGGTGCAGAGGTGTGGTCCTCCACGGAGGGCAAGGATCCAGAGTGACTGTCGGTGGCTCCTGAGGCCCCGGGAAGAGTCCCTCCCAGGGAGGGCAGGAGGCAGGGGCTACATGAATGAATGCTGCTCGACCCTGTAACATGGGCTTCGGAGACTTCTAGAGGCCTTGATCGGCCAATTCTGTTGGTTCTGTTTAATACACTCAGAAAAAGTGGGAGCATCCGCATGTGGACGTGCTGCCTGAACCATCTCTAGAAGGCTCCTTTGCAACTGCCAGTCTGAGCATGGTCCTCTCTTGAGAACACCTTTTCCCTCTGTCCTGTGGCACCGTGTTTAAGAGCGTGTTTTTGGAGTTACTTGGAAAAATATTACAGCTTCTTGGTGTAATAGGTTGATACTTTTAAGATGAGAACCCAGGCCTGTGCTTTTAAAATGCTACTTGGTTGGGAGGTTTTTGGTTTCATTTTGCTTTTTATTTATTTATTTATTTATTTATTTTTATTGTTCCCAGATCTCCCTTTGAGAAAGAATGCTTTGCTTTTTAAAAGAAAGGCCGTGTAACCACCTCTCCTATTTTATTTTATTAATATGTATTTTTCGAAACTGGTTCTTGTGGAGGTGGCTGCCGGCGCCAGAATAAAACCGGATGTCCTCCCTGGTTAATGCAAAATGCGATTCTGTTTGGGGTCATCATCCAGGTTGCCACAAAATAGCAAAGTTGAAAGTTTGTACCTGAAAGGTTGCTGAGAGTCATGTGCCTGTGCTGGGGGGGGGGGGTGTGACCTTTGGCGTGGCCGTGGGGGTGAAGTAGGGGTGTATTTGCCAAGGGTCACTCAACAACCGCTGTTGGCGGCCTGGCATGCCAGCCGTGTTCCCAGAGCTCAGCTGTTGGCATAGACACTCTCTGCCACCTTGAGCGAAGGCTTTCTCTCCTTCAGGGGGATATCTAGTCATGTAGCTGGGGGGGTGGGGGTGGTTAGCACTGAGCTACCCGGTCTGGCCGACGCAGGAATAGGATTTGCAGCATTCTGGGCCGTTCGGCTGGGCGACCTGCTCAGACACGCAGAGAAATGGCTGCTCGGCGTGCACGCCCCGCTCCCTATCTCTCCGTCAGGCAAGTCTTTCCGCTCAGCCGCTTGGGGAGAACCTCTTGCGCAGTCAAGAGTGGAAAACGAAGTGAGATAGTCATCTGTTTTCAATGCTACCATCATGTCTTTTGAAACCAGTAACATGAAGAGTGCAGGTGTCTTTGTGGTTTGGGGGACGCTGTCATCCTGGAGTGTGGTTGCACAGAAACCTCAGCCTCCGTCAGCATTGTCAGAAGTGTGCTCCTGCCGGCGGCGGGTGCTGGGGACACTCTAAAGAGACCCGTGGCAGTCTCCTGGGCGTGTGCGAATTGCAAGGGAGATTCACTTTGGGAGGGGGAAGGAGCCTCTCCATTTCCTTTCTGCTGGTGAATCGAGAGGGTGGTCAGAGAATGCATTGGGAATGTCCGCGTTCCTGACCATGCCCCTCGCTCAGTGCTGCTCAGCATCCCCCCAAGTGTCTCTGCTGTGTAATCACTTCCTTTACAGAGCCTTGTACAGCGGCCACTGCCGCAGACCAGTGGCTTTAGAAATGGAATCATTTAAACAAACTTTCGCAGGGACCTGAGAGCAGAGACACCGCGGAGGCCGGCCGAGCTGGGCTCTGACTTGCCCTACTGCTTCTTAGCTGTGACACCATAAGTCACTTTGAGTCACAGTCTAAAAGCTAGAGGCCTGCCGGTGAATTTGCTTTGCAGCTGCGTTTGCCTTTATATTATAAAAACAAGGTTTGTAAAAATTTAGTTACCAATATCTAAAAATCAGACAATTTTGACATGAATCTCGATTTCTGGCTTTTGGGGAAAAAAAAAAATCAAAAGATCTGGCAATACCGGGCCTGAATTCCTGCCCAGCAACAACTGGCTTGGACTGGTCATTCCTTACACGGGGCAAGACCCTCTGTTTCACCATTTACGTGGTCTCTGTTGGCATTTACGTTTGCAACCTCTACTCTGTTTGAGCCTCAGTTTCCTAATCCACAAGACAGGCATACGATCCTCAACTGGAAGGTTTTGTGTGAGGGTAACAGACACAAAGCGCCTAACAGGGTTCCACACACAGTAGGCCCTGGAGAAATGCCGGGTCTTACAGTTGGCGTGTAGTAGTCACCGTGTGCTCAGGATCGGGGAAACACAGGAAAAGCTTGTCTTTAAGCAGTATGTTGGTTTACATTTCCAAGTATTATGTTCAATTTGTTTCTCTTCAGCCTTTGGACCAGATATCTTTTCAGGTGATGCCCCTCTAAAGTGTAAGCAGTAGATCCATCGTTAATCTGAATGGAAAACAATTTCAGACTTTTTGTATGGTTTTAGATTAACAGTTAGACCTATTACAGTACTTCATGTGAATATATGTCAAGCACATTATCTGAAAATGTAATTAACATTAATGTATCCCTGGTCTCCTGACTCTGTGGACACCGTGCATATAGAGTTTATTATGCACATTTGTGGGGCGGGGGTGGTAAGGGGAGTGTCTCCTTTGGGGGAGGGAAAAAACACACATCCTAATTCTAGCTCAAAAGTCATCAGAACAGGCTGAGATAAAGCCATGCTGGGTTGATGTCTCAGCGTTAGAACCATTGGGCCTCGTTTCCACGGCAGGTACCATCTGACTCTCTTTTTGCTGTCCTCGAGTGGTAACAACGGTTGAGCTTGATGTTACCGGTTAGAGGATTCTGAAAATCAGAAAGCCCCAAATCCTGACCATCACACCCCAGTTCTATAGAAAAAAATTGAAAATCAACAGTATTTGTTTTTTAACAGAGCAAAAGGAAGCTCACGTAAAACAAGGAGACACAAGAGTTATAAACCACAACTAGCTGCTTCTGTTTCTCCTGATCCTATTTGAGCATTTCCTTGGGATGCATAGGATATCTGATAGAAGGGTCCTGGAGAGCCTCCACAGTGGAAGTTGTCCCCCAATATGGGAAATGGATTTTTCAGGGTGCCACAGGGTATTTTATTTTGTTTTATTTTTATTTCAGCATATTATGGAGGTACAAATGTTAAGGTTACGTATATTGCCCATGTCCCCCCCCCAAGTCAGAGCTTCAAGTGTGTCCATCCCCCAAATGTTGCACATCTCACTCATTGTGGTTGTATATACCCATCCCCTCCTCCCCCCTACCACCTGCCCGACACCAGATAAATGTTACTCCTATATGTCCACTTAGGTGTTGACCCGTTAATACCAATTTGCTGGTGAGTACATGTGATGCTGGTTTTTCCATTCTTGAGATACTTCGCTTAGTAGAATGGGTTCCAGCTGTATCCAGGAATATGCAAGAGGTGCTATATCACCATTGTTTCTTAAAGCTGAATGGTACTCCATGGTATACATATACCACATTTTATTAATCCACTCATGAACTGATGGGCACTTGGGTTGTTTCCACAGCTTTGCAATTGTGAATTGTGCTGCCATAAACATTCGAGTGCAGGTGTCTTTTTCATAAAGTGATTTTTGATCTTTTGGGTAGATGCCCAGTAGTGGAATTGCTGGATCAAATGGTAGATCTACTTGTATCGCTTTGAGGTATCTCATATTGCTTTCCACAGAGGTTGAACTAGTTTGCAGTCCCACCAGCAGTGTAGGAGTGTTCCTATCTCTTCGCATCCATGCCAACATTTATTGTTTGGGGACTTTTTGATAAAGGCCATTCTCACTGAAGTTAAGTGATATCTCAATGTGGTTTTGATTTGTATTTTGCTGATGATTAGAGATGTTGAGCATTTTTTCATATGTTTGTTGACCATTATTCTGTGTTCTTTTGAAAAGTTTCTGTTCATGTCCTTTGCCCATTTTTTGATAGGTTTGTTTGATTTTTTTCTTGCTGATTTTCCTGAGTTCTAAATAGATTCTAGGTATCAGCCCTTTATTGGAGGTGTAGCTTGCGAAAATTTTCTCCCATTAGCCACAGGGTATTTTAAAATTTTGAGAGAAACCAACGTCATGGAGGTAGTTCGTAGATTCAACATTAGATCACGTTTTATTTCTATCAAAGACATTTTATTTTTACAAAACTGGGGTTTTGGCAGTTGCTGTGAAAAAAAAGGCAAGTATTGCATGAAAATCAATGCAGGGAAGGAAATGAGAGGGTGGTGTCTGCTCTGATTGCAAGCTTTGAGAAGTTATACAAGGACCAATGGGCACACATGTCCCAGCATGAAATTAACATTATCTTTTCTTTCAATTCTGTATTATTTTTCCAAAAGACTACTAAATTGTTGGGACTTAAATATTTGTTGAGGTGTTGGTACCTAACAAGTTAATAAATGGAACTGTTAGGTATTTCTTTTAGTTATAGAAGGCTGTGAAGAAGTTACTGAGACATTAAGCGTTCCACAAACCAAGAAAGTTTGGGAACCTCTGGACGACAGTGCCTCTAAAGGTACAGCCATCCTAATAAGCCCCACCTGAAACAGGAATGGACCTTTCTGTGATTTTCCAACCTTAACCTCCTCTGTTTCAGCTAAAGCAGAAAGAGTGCTGTGTCTAGAGTCAGAAGGCTCAGGTTTCATCTTTTGTTTTGATGTTTTCTAGCTGGACAGTCTTGTGAAAATCACTCATCTTTTTTTAGTTCATTGCCTCATGTGTTAATGAGGATGTAATATAATCCCTGCCTACTGTGTAGGATTGTCCATGAAGATCAAATGTGTAAAATTACATTGTATATGGTAGATCACTCTACTGATATTATAACTAATAATAATACTAGCTTCAAAGGGTTCTAGTGTTTCCATTCCCTTTTCTTTTCTTCTTCTTTGTTTCTTATAGAGACAGGGTCTCACTATGTTGCCCAGGCTGGTCTTGACCTCCTGGCCTCAAACTATCCTCCTGTCTTAGTCTCCCAAAGTGCTGGGATTACAGGTATGAGCCGCTGTGCCCAGCCTTGCTTTTCTTTATGCTGCAACTATTTTCTGTTGAAGAATTTTTCTTCTTGGACACAGCTAATGATACCTGTGTCATTCTGAGTTTTAGCAGGAAAAGATAGCACTCTCCACAGAATAACTGGGCCAGATTTAGAGACAAGATCATTTACACAGATCTGGGCAGGGAAGTGGGAACCCCCAGGGACAGAGACACCCCAGGGAGGGAGTAGCACCAGCAGGAAGCACTAACCCTGGTCCTTCATCGTGGGCCTGCAGCCTGTGCAGTGGCTCTGCCCCTGCTCAGAGGGTCCCTGCTCTCGGCTTAATGCTCTGCTGTCACATTCTTGAAATTCTTAATAACTTTTGAACTAGGGGGTTTCACATGTCCTTTTTGCCCTGGGCCTTGCAAATAATGCAGCCCATCTGCATTAACCTTGGGCATGTCTGAAGGCACAAGGGGAGGAAGTGGTGTCACTGGACCTGGTGGCAGCACAGTTGGGAGGAGCTGCTCAGCAGTCCTTGTGGTCTCCAGCCGCAGCTAAGGTCAAAACTGAGTGTCCTGTGGAGGAAGAGGGGACAAGGACCCTGACTTTTTCTCCTCCACCCTCTGGACTCCCGCCAGCACTGCCCACTAGCTGAACCACGCCAGAGTCTGTAAATTCTCGAGATTCAGCCTCCCAGCCACAGCACAGGGTAGAGAAAGGCAGATGAGGATCTGCAGGGGCAATGGAGATGAACCACACACGCTGTATGCAAAGAATCTGCCCTTGACGGCACCCACACCACTCCACCTATGCATGATTTACCTACCTGGCCTCCCTCCCGAAATAGCCCCTCCCCTGGGGCCCATCCCGAGTTCTATTCCGCCCACCAAGCTTGTTCTCCAACTCCTAGCATCTTCTATAGCATATCTGATCTGATCCCAAAGATTTCATTAATGACACATTAAGTATTATTTTACTATAATAAACCATCATGTTTATTCATGTTATGAATCTAACTAGATTCATTCATTCATTCAGGAGATACTTAGAAAGGAAGTTAGGGAAATGTTGGTCAAAGGATACAAAATTCCAGTTGGACAGGAGGAATAAGTTCAGGAGATCTATTGTATAATAGTATATGGTAACTATAATTAATAGCAATACATTATATATTTGAAAACTAAGAGAGTAGGTTTTAACTCTTTTCACCTCATAAAAATAAGCATGTGAGGTATTGTGTATGTTAATTGGCTCAAATTAGCCATTTCACAAGGTGTGCATATATCGAAATATATATACATATATATCATGCTGTGCACGACAAAGATATATAATTTTTATTTGTCAATTTTAAAAAACGAATAAATGATTTCTAAAAATTTTAAAAGGGGGATTACTTGAGGACCCTCTGAGATATGGAAATGAGACAATCCTTGCTGGGGTCGGCAGTAGCCCAGTGGCCGTCAGTTGGTTCACGCTTCTATTCATGCCCTTGGGTGGTCCCTTCCTAAGTAAGTCTGGGCTCAGCCATGTGACTTGTTTGGCCAATGGGACAATAGCAAATGTAACACAAGTACAGAGCCAAAAAGTGCTTACATGTTGGGTCCTGCCTTGTCTTGTTGCTGGAAACTTCCACCAGCATGTGAACAAGGCTGGGTTGATCACCTGGAAGATGAGAGGTCCCAAATATCCCAGCCACCCAAACCACCCCAAATCACCCCAGCTGAGGCCCCGGAAACACAAGGGAGGCCATCAGAGACCATCCAGCACCAGCCACGCTGGCCCAGACCAGAAACACCTCCCTCAAGGAACTTGAGGAATCTCCTGGATGTGGCGAGGAGGCAGGCGTGGGAGCTGTCCCAGTCCTGGCAGAGGGCACACAGTCACTCTATCAGAGGCTCATGCAGGGGCCTGGGGGACAGGAAGGACTGTCAAGGCTGTCAGGTAGGAGCTGAGACCTGCAGAGGGAGCAGACGCTGGCCAGGTGGGCAGCAGGAGGAGGACGCTCCAGGTGGTGGAGGATGCTGGGCACAGGTCGCAGTGGGGCAGAGCGGGTGTCTGAGGGCACCACGGGAACCGTGTGCTGCTGGGGTGCTGCTGGGAGGAACCTGCAGGGCTTGTGCCACCCAGCAAGGATGCTTCCTGCAGCCCAGCAAGGAAACTCGGGAAATACTGGCCAACTGATCATTTCTTGAATGTTTGGTTTCACCTTTTAGGTTTTTATTACTTCACTGTTTCTCTCCTTTGGTGGGAGGGCAAATCTGTGTATAGACACTGTAGGCAGGGCCTTTGTGAGCAAGTCTGGGGCTCTGAAAAAATTCCCTGGGGGCTGGCAGGGGTATATAGACCTCCCAGGCCCCGCCAGCCCCCGTGTTTGTACTGGCATCCCTCCATTCTTCTTGTCCCTGCGGGGTGATTTGCAGTGATTTGAGATGAGAGTGAACTTTGTGTTGCCAGTAATTAAGCTTCTCTCTCTCTCTCTCTCTCTCTCTCTCTCTCTCTCTCTAGTTTCTAGGGATCACTGGAAACTGCAGTTTGTAGGGGAATGTCTTTTTCTGCAGCCTCTCTTGGTACCAATAGCAACAAAGAGGCCCATGGCACGCTCTGTGCTTCCTGGAGCAGAGCCCAGGGTCCGGCGGCCAACAGGGACAGAATAACTGTGATCACACAGGCCCTCCAGCCATCACACCCAGAAGGCCACACACCACGCCTCAGTCACTCAGGGGCACTCGCTCTGGTCTCTTTGACACTTTCTCTCACAGTTCCACACACTTCACACTTCAGCGTTGGGTGAAAGAAAAGGAAAACCAATTTTTTTTCCTGGTGGAGATCTTGAAGGGAGTAATTTCCGAGCGATCTCCCTGCATGCTGCGAGACAGCATGTTTTGATATGACTGCGCTTTTCTTCTCTTGTGTTTCTGAGTCACTTAGTGGGCAGAAGACAGGGAGGCGGAGAAGAAACCACTGCGCTCCTCAGAGGACTGTGAGGGGCTGGGACTGCCGCCTTCCACCAAGCTTTCATATGAGTCGCAGTGTCTGGGCCACAAGTTTCTCATACATGGTGGCAGAGACCCAGCACCTCCGGAGCGAGAATTTGCCATGTGAAACAGAAGACAAATTGTGCGGCAAAACCTAGATGACTGCGTGCACAATCTGTGGGATAAGGAGGTCTTCCTAACCAAGACTGGAAAATCAAAGCTATACATGAAAAAAGTAGACTCATTTCTGAAATTTAAAATAAGTAAAAATCTTTTATGGAAAAATGGAGCACAAAGTCAGCAAGCAGAACATTTAGGGAGAAATAATATATAATGCAGAAGATAAAGGCATCATAGTTATACAAAGAGTTCTTATAAATTAACAAGGAGGAAAATACGAATCATCTCAGCATTTGTGACCCATTAATTTTTGTAAAATATAAAAGCATTATTCCCTTTGACCTAACATGCCCACTCCAGGGAATCTATCCCATAAACATAAGAGCACAAGGATGTAAGGATCCTTGAGAATATAAGGATATAAATATCCTATGAAGATATTTATTTACTAAGCTTTATTTAATGTGGAAAAGCAACACAGAACAAAACAAAAAATCTCGACACATTCACTAAGCACGTAAGGCCCTCATTTCCCTGTTTCAACAGCACAGTGAGTCAAGTATTACTCAGAGCCCCTGTTAGAGACGAGAGGTCCAAGACTCAGACAAGGTAAGCAATTTGCTCAAGATCATACAGCTAGTAAATGACAGCGATGCAAAAAAGATAGAGATAGAAATGAAAAACAGAATAACATCGAGAAACGGAAAGAAGATAAGAACAAAAGGTTAAAGGTAAAAGTGAAAGGCAAGTAGGAAGACAGATCAACTGTAAAGAACCAAGAAATTAAAAGGGAAAAGAGAAAATGAGATTTAGAAAATTTTTAAATGAAGAATAAAATAACAAACAAAAAAGTAAATAAATATAAATTGAGAGGGATAATCTCTTTTAAAAGATGAGATAGCTAAAGATAAGAAACTAAGAGCTTAAGAAGCATGCTGATAAGGAATATCAAAAGATTCCATCAAAGGTTCTAGTTTAAAAGGTGAGCCACATGTAGGCTGAACACTACCCATTGCCCGGGCCAGGGAGAGGCAGCTGTCCTGGGTGAGGAGGAGCAACTGTTTTCTGTCACCTATGTCCCAGAGGTCTGGGCTGGCTATAGCTCCTGGACACCAAAGTGAGCCATGTGCTAGAATCTCCCTACCTAACCCTGGTGGGGTCTCTGCAGCTACCCAGCGTTCTGCCCTGGGCCCTGGTCTTCTCACCTCCGACTGGAACCTGAGACAACCACGCCTAATGGGCTGTGGCCTCCACCCCTTTGCCCAGTTCCTAGGAAGCCATTCTTCTTAGAAACTGGACCTGTCCTTGGCCGGGCCCTGCACCAAATTTTGTGGAGCTCCTTGAACAGCAACTCTGCTGCCCTGGCCTGGTAAGGGCCACTGCTTCCGAGAGGGCCCCTGGGGCTGCTTCCTCTCATCACCCCTTTAGAGTGGACACTCTGGACTATTGGCCACATCGGACACCAGAACCTTAGGATTCGGGTTTGAGTTGTCTGCTCTTTCCTGAGACTCGGAGACAGCACTGGGGCAGAGGAGGAGGGCAGATGTCAGACAACAGATCAAATCAGAGACCAGGACAAACATAAAGAGCTTGACAATTCTCCAGAGGGGATTCTGGCAGTGTTTCTGAAGTCAGGGGACCGGTGGCAATCATGGGGCTTTGATCCTGAAAGAAAGCCTTCTAAGCTGAAATGTCCCTGTGCAGTTCTTGTCCAGTGCCGGAGTGGGTCTCAGCGTGGTGGAGCTACGCACAGAGGAAAGCCGGCAGGCGCGCTGGCCTCCGGAGGGAGAAGGGGCAAGTCCGGGCAGCCTCCCAGAGGGAAGACGAGGTGAATTTAAGTCAGACGATCCCAAGGAGGATCAAGCGACTGAGCCTCTGTCCTCCTGGGGACAAAAAGGTCTCATTTAGCAGAATGAGTGCTCACCTGGACAAGAGGTTTTGCAACTCAATGGAGAGGTCGTGGAGTGTGATGAAAGGCTCACAGTTAATTGTGGGACAGAGTGTCAGCTGAGCCAGGAGTAAGTCTCTCTCAGAAACACAGTCTGGTGAAAACCACTCATGAGAAAAGGAGCTGTGTTAACTGGCTGCGTTTCTTCTTCTGTGTATTCCTGCCTGTTCTAGCTTTTGCACACAAGACACGCATCTGTGTACTCTCGAGTAACATTAGCATAGGAGCACGGGTGGTAAGATGTGTGAGAGCTGATCATGCGTATTGGGGCATTCCCATCATGCCCATCTTCTCCACAGAGTGGAGAAACCAGTAAGGAGAAGCACTCAGGGCACAAAACGTTGCTCCAGGCATGTCATTCTCTGCAAGCCTGGCTGCCACGCTGTGTCTTGTAACCTGAGACCAGCTTGATCTGTAGCGTCTGAGATAACTTGCTGCAACTGTAGTACTAATTTTGCCCACCCCTGTCACCCACCATTCAGAGCTTGCTGGCTCCCCAAGCCCTCACCAGTGCCAATGAATTTTCTCAAAGAGCAATCTAACATTTCTGCTTTTTATAAACCCTCTGACTTTCTCTTTGTTCTTCAGAGAGAGCACTTTCCATTTACACCGGAGGCGATCTCTCCTTCATTTGCAGACTGATCCTGCCAGTAAGACTCTTTTCTACCGTCTAGCCATCCTAGTGGCCTTTAGGCGACAGGTGTAAGCAGAGTTTTTGCTAGTAAGGAATTTAGGGCTCATTCTCATCTGACAACACCATCTTATAAGTAGGAAGCCAGTAGGTCCTAGCAGGTAAACTGGTGTCCCCAATGTCAGTGAGTGATGAATGGCCCGATCTGCTACTGGAACTTCTATCTTCTGCCCCCTAGGTCAGTTCTCTTTCCACTACACTACTCTGGAAAGGTTTTTATAAGACAACGAGCTGCCTCATCACAATAAACTCGGCAACAGTACAAGGCTCCACCACTCACATCTGCAACATAACTAGAAGCATCCTTTTACCAGCAGACCCAAGGGCACGGAGATGGAGAGGGGTTGCTTAGGCTAATGGATTTCCCCTACAGATGCCCCGTGATGCCCCAATCCTACTTCCCATTGTGACATGGGACACAGCAGAAGCCTGCTAATGGTGACAAACCCTTCTGAAGGAATAAAGGATATGTGCACAAAGCCTTTGGCTTAGGGCATTGAGTGGCTTTGTGCAGTGTCCTGGATTCCTGGCAGCTCGCCTTTCTGTGACCTCCAGGAAGTGAGAGCCATGCACGTTCTTCCATCCCTGTGGACCTGAGGGGGCCTGTGGGCAACCTCAGACCACCCAGAGAGACCCTCCTAGATAATGTGTATTTTCACTTCCCCAGATCTTTGAAGCCTTCACAGGAGCTGAAGGAGGGACCCCAGGCTACCCTCTGATGAGGGTGAGTTGACAGACTTCGCCAACGTATTAGTGTCAGCTTTTCAGAATCACATTAAGATGTGTTCACGTCAAATCAGTCTTGACAGTGAATAGTATGAATTAGTGACTTGCTTTGTGAAGGCTGAGCTGGGAGAACAGAGGCAATAGAAAGGAAAGCACTTACAAAAACGAGTCATGCATAGGCAGCACTTGTTTTTCTGTATTGTTCATGCATCAGGGGCCTGGGTAGTTTGAGAAGGAGGGAAGGAAGTCAGTGCACTTAGCTCCAGGCTGATAGGCCCTTAGGGTGTGTCTACAGGGTGGTTGGTGATGGCTTCAATGTTGGCGGATGACCCTAGATCCTGGCCACAAGTCACTTCTCAGCCTCAAGCTGACATTCCTTATGAGATAAGCATTGGGATGCCTTTTAAATGTGTGGTCCTGATTCAGTCCCCCACCCAGCTCTCTAGAGAGGGTGGCTATGAAGGTTTATTGCCTCTTTGGCCCCACGATTCAGTCTGCTCTTCCTGAGTACAGCTGTGGCAATTGAGGCATTGGCATCTGCTCCTGGACTGGCATACACCAGTGACTTTAGCAGCCATGGGGACAAAGATCACAAGCCAGCCACCACAGGTTTATTGCAAGTGAGAGTTTGAGTTTCACCCTGACTTAGGAAAACTCAGCAGGAATCAAGCAGTTAGGAAGTGTTGCAGACTGCAATTACTGGGTGACAATTCTGCCTGATCCCACCCACAGGGGGCTGCTAAATTTAGCATGCTGCCTTATTGGTGTTGACCGGTAGCATCCCAAGGATGCAGGTGCTAAGCACATTTCCCAGCAACGTGGCCTTGGTATGGAGGCTGGGAAGCAACAGGAGCTGGGAAGCTCACTTGGCCCAGGGAACAAGCAGAGCTGGGGGCTGTCAAGAAGCAGGTCTCTGGGCTGTCCGTGCTGGGACTGATGGTGGCAGATCAGCTGGAGCCCTGTGGGAGCCAACTCTCCCTTTCCCCCACCACCTGTGCAACATATTTCAACAACGTGGCATGTAGGGGGCCAGGCTAATTCGGAACGATTCAACAGCACAATTCGTTTCTACTTAAACGATTAAAAATAAATTTTTCTTTCTAAAATTAGATAAACCAGACTGATCAAATAAATGTCAAAGATTTCCAGAATAACACTCCCTAGAGAAGGTGTTGGCAAACTGTAGTCCACATAGGCCAGCAACCTCTGTTTTTATAGATAAAATTTTTTTTGGAACAGACTCATTATTTTATAAATCATCTATGACTGCCTCCAGGCTACAGCAGGAAAGTTGAGTAATTGCAACAGATGTTATATTCGGGATTCTCAAGGCCGCAGGACAGAGAGACAGAGTCACCGAGGCTGTAATTACCAAAAGGAGTTTTATTGTCTAGCTCGAGCTAGGGTCCGAGCCCCCAGAGTGCCAACGTAGTGGCCTCTTCCCCGGGCAAGGACCCTCCTTTGTGTGCTAGCCTCCTTTTATAACTTCGCTACCTACATACTGGTCAAGCATCCACCCCCACAGTGATTTTTTTATTTTTTATTACTTCAGCCTGCCCCTGATAGGCCCTAACCTGTTCCGGGTCCTAGCTGAGAGACTCAGGTTTCCGCTCTCTTTGTCTTTCTCCTCTGCATCCCATAATATACTCATGATGCCTTGCGGCAGGCAATTAAGCAGTAAACAGAAGCTGGAAGGTGTCTGTTCCTTATAGCCCAGTACCTTACACAGAGACCAAATGGCCGCCCAAAGCCTAAAGCATTTACTCTGGAGCTCTTTAAGAAAGTTTCCTGACCTCTGCTCTAGAGCAAGGGTGCCTGGGCCAACTCTTTTCAGTAGTTCCAAAATCTACTGGAATTTGTACATGAGATGGCTACGGAAAGTGACTCCAGCGGGAATAGCAAACTGGTGGCCCAGTCAAGTCCAGCCTGCAGATGTGTATTCTCTGGGCAGCACAGTTGTGCTGTACAAAAATTAGCAACATTTTAAAATCAGGATATTTCCCATAAAATGTCTGATTTTTTGGCTACCCTTGGAAAATTGGGCAATCTGTTTTGCCTGGGCCTATTCACATTCCCGGGTGACAACCGTGGGCCAGAGCCCAGCACCAGCAGCAGCCTTCTTAAGATGGGGCATCTCCCGTTGCTACTTTACCACAGTCCCCACCATTCCCTGTTGTCTCCCCTGCACTAAGACAGTCAACTACCACTTTTCATGGTTCTTGCCCCGCTGGGTTCACACCCCTGATGGCTTTAATGTGCCAACCTGCCAGCTGTCATGTGAGTTTGCAACCCAGCACTAAAATCAAGATTCTTAGCTGTGGGCTTGAGTTGTCTCAGGTTACTCTCAAGTGCTGGCTGTGGTCATGCTAATCAGAAGTGCTGTTACTGCTGAATTCCTGTTACTCTGTTGACTGTCACTCACATTAATAAATTATCTGGAAGGAAATAACAGAAGTGAGACTTCACAATGAAAAGATGGGGGAACCATTCGTTTAAACAGCTAAGAAAACAAAGCATATTGTCTCACATGATTAGAGTGATCTTTCTTTACTGATCTTTAGTAACCAGTAGACTGTCAACTCCAAGAGGACAAGGAGGAGTCCAGCCGCTTCTGATGTTTTCTCCTCAGCCAGGCAAGTCTGCCCGACATGCTAACATTTTCTCCCAGGGAGGATGAGTGTTCCCCAAAGTGTGATCACGTGCAGTGCTTGTTAAAGCACATTCCCGGATCCGCTCTAGGCCAACAGAATCAGAATCTGTTGTTACCTGGGCATCTCCATCATCAACACACCTGGATGATTGTTGCTACAACCTTGCCAGGTTCACCGCCTGCTGCTCAAGGGAAGCCAATGCACTGAGACAGCAGGGTTACAGCAGAGAAAGAGTTTAATATCACAGGTGCCATGCAAGGAGACAGGAGGAAGTTCTCAAATCCGTCTCCTCAAGAATTTGGGAGAAAGGGTATTTAAAGATAGTTTGGCGGACAAAGGGCTAGGTAATTGGGTCTGCCGATCGCCTGGGTTCAGGTGGAATCATGGAGGAGCGGTGTAGAAATTATCTTCTTGTGCTGAGTCACTTCCTAGGTGGGGGTCGCAAGACCAGTTGAGTCGGTTCCTTGGTACCACCCACTGGTGCAGGTGGGTCAGCCAATCCACTGGATTGAGGGGCCTGGAAGATATCTCAAAAACTAGCCTTAGGTTTCACAAGGGTGCTGTTAACTACAGGAATAATTAAGAAAGTTAAGAATCTTTATGACCATCAGCTGTGTGACTCCTAAGTAGCAATTGTAGGAAAGCAAACTAGAGAACAACGGCTGCTTATATGGATATTTAAACTATGCCTGTACCTTTGCAGAGTTCAGGCCCCCACTACAGTTCCCACCTTGTGGCCCTTTATTCATGTTATAATGGGTGGTTTCAGCGTCATCTATGCTAAAATTTTGGACAGTTTTATTTACCTTCTGAACTCCAAGGATGAAGGCACATTTCATCTTCTTTAGAAAATTGCAGCTCTTACCCGCCATCACTAGGATTTACTTGCTTTGTATTCTGACGGGGGGGGGGGGGGGGGGGGGGGGAAAAAGAATGTTGATATTTAAAATGGTTTTAAAAATCATAGTTTCATCTCCCCTCACATCTGCTTGTTTACACAGTTTAGCACAGAAGGGGTTTAATTCCTGCTGGAAGTTCGAGGCATAAAACTCCCAAGCTCTGTGGCTAACTGATAAGAAGATGTCTAAAGTTCTGTAGCCAGTTACCGTCAAAAGGCTCTGGGGCTGAGTTTTAATTTTCTTCATCGCAGAAGCCAATGCCTGAGGAAATGGAACCAGAAGAAACAAAGGCTCTTGGGGGGTGGGGGGTGATACTGGCCCCAGGAAGGCTGGGGTCTTGGAGGAGGAGGAAACGGAGGCAGTTTAGCCTTCCACATTTGCATATATGTCAAGCAACACTATTAGAGTCTTCTCTAAATGCAAAGTGACATAGAACATTAGAAAATATAACTCTCCTCCCAAAGGCTTGGCTATTTCTGCGTGGAATGCATGAATAAAGTTACAGTTTTATTTTATTTTTAGGGAACTCCATAGATCACTGGGAACTCATCCTGCAGACACTATTCAAGGTATCCAGTTCAGAATCTACCACCAGCTCAGATCGTAGCCTCTGAACAGATCTCAGATGTTTTGTGGCTTTTGCGTATACATTTCATTCCAAGATCACAGAGGAGATTTGGGGGGACCCCCCTACCCTGATCCCCAGATGTCTGCTCTGGGAAACTGGCTGGCAGGACTGAGCTGCTGGGCCTTATGGGCTCTTCTTTTATCATCCACATATATCCTGTAGACCATTCATTTTTTTCTAAAAGCTCTCAACTCTGCACTTGTTAAAGCATTTTCTTAAAGAAAATATTGAAGCCAGGAGATGTAAACTCTGTTCATCGGGGGAAGGGGTGTGTGTGTTTGTCCTAGCCCTGATCTACTTCCTCATTGCGTCTGTCTATGCACATTCTTAGTTTCCTTAACCCTAACTTGGACTTTTTGTTTGTTTTGTTTTTGGTCTATTTAAATACCTAGCTTTCTCCATGTCTTTTCCTTGTCATTTTCGCCCTGTTTCCTATGATATGGAAAGTGCTATTCCTAGGGTTTGTTTTCTCCTCCTCCTTCTCCTTCCCTCTCCCCACCCCCTCCCTCCCTCCCTCCTCCTCTTTCTCATTCTTGGAAAGTTATGTTCAAGGGAACACAGTGTTTACTGGGACTGGTGATTGATCAGTTCTTCTGGTAACCCTCCCCCACTCTGTCCTCCCCTCCCCCAACACTCCTCCCCCCTCTGTCCAAGAATATATGAGAATTTTCTACTATCTCAGATTCCCACCCTTTAGCTGTAGTATGTGCTGCCTTTTCCAAGGTGAATTCCAGGGCCAGGACCCTCCCTCTGTTCATGGCCTCATGGCTCTTCAAGAACCTCCATCCTCACTCCCCCTGGGACATTGAGACTTCCTCCCCTGCTTTCTCAAATGTAAAGGAATTCCTAAAAGCAGTATAATTCCTCACATGATCGGATTCAGTACAACGTGGAGCTCTGCTCCCAAGACAGCACTTTACACTATATAAAATGTCTATAGGCCCCCTCATCTGCAAATTCTCAAAAAAAATCAGTCCAAGTAAAGAGAAAGCTTGATTTAGGGCTAATCAAAAAAGGGAATAATACTTTAAAAATAACAAACCATTCTTTTGGGATTTATAAATAAAATTTTTAAAAGTCTTATTGGATTAAAATTAAGAAAATCATTTTTTACCAGGTGCAGTGGCTCATGCCTGTAATCCCAGCACTTTAGGAGGCCGAGGTGGGAGAGTTTCTTGAGGCCAGGAGTTCAAGACCAGCCTGGGAAACACAGCAAGACCCCATCTCTATAAAAAATTAGCTGGGTGTAGTGGTGCACACTTGTAGTCCCAGCTACTCAAGAGGCTGAGATGGGAGGATCATTTGGATCCTCCAACTTATGAGCCCAGGAGTTGGAGGTTACATTGAGCTATGATTGCACCACTGCACTCTACCCTGGGTGACAGAGCAAGATCCTGTATCAAAAAAAAAAAAAAAAAAAAAAAAAAAAAAAAAAAAAAAAAAAAAAAGAAGAAGAAGGAAAGAAAATCATTTTTAAAATAAGGTCTCCCTTCCTGTTCCAACCTTGCCCTATAACTCTGTGACTTGGGGAAAATCACCACCCTCCTCTGGCTCTGGACTTTCTTATCTGTGAAATTGTAGCTAAATGGCTCTAAGGACTCTTGAAAGCCAATGAAGCCATCTGAGATGAGATATTGTATCTTGGTGACTCCTCATTCTCACCTCCAATATAGAATGACCCCTCCACTCTGAGTCAGAGTGAATCTTTCCTCCTCTTGGTTGTCACCTCTGGTTATGGCACCTATCACATCCTATTACAGCTAACTGCCTGCCTGTCAATTTCCCCAACCAAACAACAATCAAATTCTATTATTGTATGAAACTAAGGGAAAATCCAAACTGAGCAGGCTTCAGAAATAAAGATCATTTATTGTCTCCTGTACTTGAAAGGCCCAGCTCCCGTGGCCTGGCCTTAGGTCTGGCTGGATTCAGGGCTCATGTGATGTGCTCAGCCCCAATTTCTCTCCTTCCCTGTCTCTGCTTCCTTGATGTTGGCTCCGTTCTCAGGTAGACGTGAGATCGTAGCCATTGTAGCTCCTGCAATTACATCCATGCTCAGTCACATTCAAAGGGAATGAGGTTTCTTCCCACGGTTCCAATAGAAGGAAGATATTTTTCCTTCCCAGAAGCCCCTGCAAATCTCCTCCAGACATATTGACTGTTGGGGCCACATGTTTATCCCTGAACCAATGGCTGAGGCCAAGAAGATGAGATATGCTCATTAGCTATGCTCATGGGCCACTTAGGCCACTCGCCTCCTGGGAGCAGGGGGTAGAGTCAGCCCCGCCCACCAGCATGGCTGCCAGTTGGGAGCAGGGTCTCCCCACAGAGATGTCAGGGTGTTCAAAGAGGGGCAGGAGTAGGGGCTGGGGAGGCAGCTGGCCCATGCCACCTGCGGCTCCCTTCATACAAAGTTCATGCCTCTACCACAGCATCTGCCACTGCTCACTGTGCCTGTGGTTGTTCCTGCCTCCCCCTTAGATGGCGAACTTCTGCTCTCTCAGGGCCTGGTGCACACATGTGCTCAGCAGATAATTCTTGTAAATTTTTTCAGATGCTTCTTTGGGAGTAAGCGTGCTGAGCAGCAGCTCCCTGGGCCTCTGGAGCTGCTGTGCTCCTCCTGGTATGTTGAGAGCACGGGGACTCCATCCGTTTACCCCACAGCGGCACAAGTGTATTCCAGCATCATGAGAACTAATGAACAGAATGACCCCTGGGTCTGGTTTTGGACGTGACATTTACCACCAAGGGACATAGGTGGGTATAAAAATGAAAAACCAACAAGCAGCCTGACTTCCTCCTCTCGGTGACAAAGTTGCCTGCGCTGAGCATCTAACAGAAAGAGACAGGTGAAAGGCAGGAGTGGAAATCAGCTTTCCCCCTCACTCCTGAGCAGCAAGCTGGCGTTTAGCTGGAGGCAGCTACCATAAAAAGATTTGTGGCAGCCTGTGAAAGACAAATGAAATGTCAGGATTTCCTCTCTGGTGGGACCTGCATCAGGTCATCCCCCACCATGCAGACTGCAGAAAATATATTCTAGAGGGTACTTTGTCGACTTAGCAAACTATGGTTCCGGAACATGATGGAATATGAGATAGCTAATAAGATGCTATGTGAAAATGTTGATTATTATGGATGTTGTATTTGAATTAATGTAAGTTAAAAAAAGAAAAGCCACAGAACTCAAAACAGCATGAATGCACTGATTATAGCTCTACAAAACATGTGTTCATTTTTAAATACCGAGAGAGTGTTTGGAGTAAATAGTTTATTAGGTTGGATTCTTTTGTAAAGTGCCCTAGTTGATAATTAATTTTAGAGGATTTTGCAGAAAGGTCTTCACTGGGAGAATGAGTAGTGCATTTTCAGGAACTGAATTCTGCTCAACCCAGGGCAGCTGAATGTCGTGGTGGTCTTAGTCTAAAGGAGAGGGTGTGAAGTGAGAGGAGAGGAAGGAAGGAAGAAGGATGGATGGACTAGGCAGTTCATGGGTCTGAAGCCCCCATCTCAAACAATAACTGCACGTTTATTGGGAACCTGCGATGAATCCTTCAGTTACACAGTGTCCAGTTCTGTGCTAAGAGAGCTATGGAGGGGACCACAAAAGTGAGTAGGGCCAGGCGCAGTGGCTCATACCAGTAATCCCAGCACTTTGGGAGGCTGAGGCAGGAGAATCACTTGAGCCCAGGAGTTTGAGACCAGGCTGGGCAACATAGCAAGATCCCCATGTCTTCCAAAAAAAAAAAAAAAATATATATATATAGCAAAATTAGCCACTCAGGGGGTTGAAGTAGAGAACTGCTTGAGCTCAGAAGTATGAAGTTGCAGTGAGCTATGATGATACCACTACACTCTAGCCTGGGTGACAGGGTAAGACATGTCTCTTAAAAAAAAAAAAATTGAGTAAGACATGGTCTCTGTCATTAGTATCCTTTCCATCTCATTAGAGAGACAACAATAACATAATAAGCAGCTAGGGGGAAAAAAAAACCACATAGTATAATGCAAGAGTGGAAAGTACCAAGAAAAAAAGTATATGATCTGTGAAAAGAGAGAAATGAATGAATGCCACACAGTTGAGGAAGGCTCCTGGGAAAAGGTGCCAGTTAGCCTGGGTCTTAAACTATGGCTATGATTTAGATTATTGCACTGAAAAACAGGCACCGAGAGACAGTGAGCAAAGGGATCCAGGGGAGTGAGTCCCGCGCACTTGGGGTGGGGTGGGTGGAGCAGAGGGGACAGGAAGCTGGTGGGGGGGGGGGTGGGGTCCTGGAGGGCATCTGTGCCAGGTGCTCAAGAGCTCAGGTTCAACTGGGTAGGAGAAAGGAAGGCATTGCAGGATTTTGAGAAGTCAAAAGCCAGAAAAAGGGTGTTATTTTGGGAAGATTGATTGCAGTCATGGGTTGGGGGGACAGAGGTGTCGAGTGGGGTGGGGAGAAGCAGCCAGAAAAATCCGCAGAAGTGCAGGTCGGGGAGAGTGGAGGAGGGCAGGGCCTTCAGGGCTGTCAGGAGAATGGAGAGGAGAGGACAGAGATGGGAAACCACAAAGAAAAATTAATCAATCTCTTCTCATCGTATTTGACCCAGAGAACATGCTGAGGGTGCAAGATGGAGCGATTGAGTCTCCGGGCTCTGCTGTTTACAGCCTCCATGGCCGTGGATAGGTCACCTCATCTTGATCTCCATTTCTCTATATGCACAATTAGAATGATACTTCCTCGTTTCCTCCAAAAGATGCCTGAGAAAGCAGACAGAATACTTGCAAAATGTAAAGTATTAGGCAGATATTTGTTGCTATTATATATGAGAATTCCCGGGCTCTACTATAAGATAGGGTTGCTCTCAGATAAGGTAAGGCTTTCAGCCTTTATCTAAAATGGTCTCAAATTGCTATTGTTTTGAGCCTCTCTTACAGCTTTAAAATCGTCCTGCACTCTCTCTCTTCTCTTGCTGCTGCTGCTGACCTCTGCGGGTTCTCTCTTCCCGCTGACTTGTGTGCTACTGCCATGGAGTTGTGAACCAGACGACCAGGCTCGTTAGGACTGAACGTAAAATCAGAATAAATGTACTGAGCGTTTGGGACTGACTTCTGGGCTCTCAGATGTGCTCCAGGCCGTGAAGACCACTGGGTGAGTGATGGCTGAGCAGGTGACATATTTCAGACACTGATGCTACTGGAACTGTTGCCACTCTTGGTGGAGACTGACCACAGCACGTGAGACTCGGCGTATAGAAATTTAATTAAATAAACACTTCACTTAAAATTTGAATTTTTGTAAAAAGGTTATATGATTGAGTGAACTGTGACATGTTTGACAAAAGTGACAGGGAGGATCAGAGCACCAAGGGTTGAGTCCTGGGCAAAGCCAGACATTGGGGGGGCGGGGAGGGCAGGAGACGGAAAATGTGAACTGCTGTTCCTAACCTGCAAGAACTTGCCGTCTTGTTGGAGATGCTAAATGTGTACATTATTCAAGATCAAAGAGTGACACATGGCTATAAAAATGAGCACATAATAATTGGGCTCTCCCCATTGTAAGTGCTGGAGGCGGTCGGGAAGAGCAAGATCTCATAAGAGGAAATGGCTGCAGGAGGCTTCCGGGAAGCAGAGAAGCCCAGCCTGGGATGGTGGCCCTGGGGGCTCTGGGCTGGCTTCTGTACATTGTGGGAGCCCGTTAGCCCGTTAGCGACATGTGTGCAGAAATGTGGGGACCTCATCAACCCAATGAAGGGCCCCCCTCCCTACCCACAGCGGCCTCTGCCATCGCCCCAGCATTGCCCCCGTTCCTCTTCTTCCAGCTCCTGTGTCCTAATCCAGCCTCTGAAACATGGCCTGGGCTGCCCCTCCCTGCCTCCCTCTCTCCTGCTGTCGGACTTTCTGGAAGCCTCGCAGGGCCACCTCGTTGACCTTTCCTTCCTCACCACTCTAGTAACTTAGCTTTCTTTACCATGTATTTGGAACTTTAGATATATATCTTTGCATTGTTATTCTTCATTTGTGCGCTTGGCCTTGTGCATCGTCTGCGTCAACAGATTGTTTTGAGATCAGACAATGGACATCAGGCACCAGCACAGAGTAGGTGCTTGGGGAGAGCTGGCTGTTAGCCGTGGTGTCCCGATGCCCCGTGAGATAGGCGGCCAGGTCGCATGCCCTCTCCACACCTAGTGAACGGCAGGCACCTGGTGAATGCATGTTGACATGACGCAGATTCTCCCCACATCCGGGTGCTTCTTCTACATCTCTGTCTGCCTGGGAGAGCAATTTTGTTCAACAACAAATTTTGTTCAAAATTTGTTGAACAGGGGAGAAAAAAAAATTGTTGAACAATTTTGTTCAACAGAGACTGGGAGAGCTCATTTCTGGGATGTCTTAGGAAGATATTTACCCATTTCATTTTTTTTTTTTTTAAGAAATCGGCTAGAGCAAAGCCAACTCTCTTTTCTTGATGAAGGACAAGTTGCTTTTATTAAAAATAACATCTCAAAATGTCTTAGATGGACATTAAAGCTGACAACAAACTCAACCTCAGCAAACTGCAGACAAATGGGGAATTATTGGCTCAGGAAGAGAACTGGCGCAGAGAGCTTTAAATCTCTGGCTGCCTCGGGGTCTTCGCTCCATTAGTGGAGTGGTAATGCTGTCAGTCCCTCTTCTAGCTGGGGATTTTGCCTCGCATTTCAGAGCACCTGCAGATTGAGAGGGGGAGGAGGATGGAGGGGGGAGGAGGAAGAGGAGCAGGAGCCGGAGGAGGAGAGGAGAATGAACTGGTTTTCTTTTTCTAAGTGCCATGCACGTGGCCCAGCCTGGATGATTTCCATGATATTATTTTTTTGAAACAGCCGTTTTTGGAGTCTGACGTGGTTTCCAGTCAGATCAGCTCTATTGTCTCTGATGTTGGTGGAGAAGGAGCTGGAGGCGTTCGTGTCCCTGGAGAGTGTTTAGGTTTCATCTCAACGGCACTAGTCATGGCTTGGCCTGTTGTAGCATTTGCTGGGAGAGGGACGGAGACTCAGCCATTGGAATTTCTGGGTCATGTCTCTTTTGCACGCTGACCTTCACACTTTGGCTATAAAAAAAACAAATGCAGAAAAAGTTTCACTGTGTCGATGAGCCTGAGGCCAGGGGCTCCGAGGGCCCCACCTGCCCGCCCAGCCAGGCTCCTCTCCCGCTGCGGGGTATCTGCCAGCTGCCTCACACCTGCCAGTGCCCTTCAGGCAAAGCCCAGGAGACCTGGGGCACCGCTGGCCAACAGCAGTCCTCAGTGATGGATGTGGCCAGGTCACCTGTGAGGGGAGACAGTAGAGCCCAATGAAGTCAGTGGAGCCCTCTGGGACCTGCTTCTGAACCCAGACCTGGAAGGCAGACATGGTCCACTGAAGGGCGGAAGTGCCGAGATGACACTGGGTGGACCTTCTTTGAAGGTCGATCAATAGTTATTCTAAGAACTCTCTGGGCACTCCCTTTTTTCTGCATTTTGATTCCTGATTGGGTCCCCGAGAGTCTAGCACTCCCCCAGTCAGTGCCCTGATTTTGAAAGCAAAAAAAATAAGAAAAAGAGACAATGTCTTGGGAGCTACTTCGTGTTATTATCTTATGAAGTCATTGGAGTTTCTATTTATAACCAGCTACCTAAAACTGCAAACATGCATTTCTCTGATGATTAGTGACATTGAACATTTTTTCATATGTTTGTTGGCCATTTGTATATAATATTTTTTTAAATTCCAGAATATTAGGGTATATGTTCTTTGGAAAATGGCTGTTCATGTCTTTTGATACATTTTAATGAAGTTATTTGATTTTTTCTTGTTGAGCTGTTTGAGTTCCTTATAGATTCTGGATATTAATTATTTGTTGGATACATAGTTTGTGAATATTTTCTCCCACTCTGTAGGTTTTCTGTTTACTCTGTTGATAATTTAGTTTGCTGTGCAGAAGCATTTTAGTATAATTAAGTTTCATTTGTTTATTTTTGGTTTTGTTGTATTTGCTTTTGGGGTCTTAGTCATGAATTTTTTTGCCTAGGGCAATATGCAGAAGAGTTTTTCCTAGGTTTTTTTTTCTAGATTTTTACAGTTTTAAGTTCTACATTTAAATTTTTTAATCCATCTTGAGTTAATTTTTATATATGGTGAGAGATAGGGATACAGTTTCATTCTTCTGCTTACGGCTACCCAATTTTTCCAATACTATTATTAAATAGGGTGTACTTTCCCCAGTGTATGTTTTTGTCTGCTTTGTCAAAGATCAGTTGGTTATAGGTATATGGCTTTATTTCTGGGTTTAGGCCCTTATTTTTGCAGATGAGAAAACTGAGGTTCTGAGGGAATTGAATTCGTCATCCAGGGTTACATAATTCATAGGGAAACCTTGATTAGAACACAAATTTCTATTGCTTCTCAGCCTTTTGGCTAAGATCAAGTGTGTAGAACACGAATTTCTAACTTTAATTCAATTCCTGGACTAAAATCTACTCTTTTTTTGTTCCAAATGTTGCTAATGATACATTGTTCCCAAGATATTTATTTAGGGTTTTTATTTTGAAGTGACAGCAAGTTGGAATCTTTTTTCCCAAAGATTTTTTTTTTCAGAAGAAAACCTCAAAAGTCTATAGAATACCAACACCATCGATCCAGTTGTTTAAACCATAAACTTCTGAGTTAGCCTTGATTCCTTCTCCTCCCTCCCCCATGAACATCTAATCTGTTGGGACGTCTTATTTGTTCTATTTTTAAAATATATTTCAAATTCATCTCCCTCTGTAGAACCTCTGTTCCAACTGTTTCTTGCCCCTTCTGCTGCAAAAGCCTCCCAGCCATCCTCCATACTGAGCAGCTTCAAATAGGGTGGCCAGGCAAGGCTGTAGTGAACAGGTGCACTCATGTAAGGACTGAATGGGGCGAGGGGGCGAGCCTGCAGGTAAATAGGCGGTAGGGAGGCATAAACTCTCAGTGACAGGGGACAGCTAGTGGGCCCAGCATTTTCAGGGAAAAGCCAAGAGGGCTCAAGTGGCTGGAGCAGAGTGGGTGAGGACAGAGGAGGAGAGGATGAGGTTCAGGAGGTAAACTGGAGATGAACAGTGCTGGGACCTGCAGGATTTGGGCTTTTACCCTGGGTGAGACGGAAAACCATCAGAGAGTTTTGACAGTATTGTGATGTAAATTATGTTTCCAAGAACCACACTGGCTGGGGTACTGAGAATACATCAGAGGGGCAGGGACAGAAAAGGGAAGACTAGTTAGGAAGCGATTACCTGGGGATGATGGCTTGGACCAAGCATGGGGCAGAGAAGGGGTGAAAATGGGATGTAAGGTATGAGAGAGGGGGAAGGTGCTATATTTCTGGGATGGTGAAAACTACAGGAAAGGCAGGTTTGGGGAAAAAAACTAAGAGTTCAGTGTGGTTGTGTCTGAGTAGACTATTAGAGCCCCACATGGCGAGGTTGAGCAGACCGCGCCTAGACTAGTCTGGAATTTGGGTAGATACTGAGAGTTGCCAGTGTGGAATGCAGTTAAAGCCATTGACTATATGATCATCTCCTCCCAATTTGAAATGTGACCGGGGGATCATGTTTTTAAATGACAGAAAGAAAATACCGTAGTACAAATGTACAGAACCTGAGGTCTAGGGGAGACTTCTGTATTAGGGCTGTTTGCTTGTTCATTCACTTTTCCTTTCTGTTTTTGAATTCTTGCCCTTTTTTCATGTCTATTGTCCCTCACTGTAGTGTTTAGAGTTTTCTTCCTCCTGTTCCACTAGGAATTGGAGGGAAGAGGATTCCAAGACAATCAGAATGAGCATGAAAATTTTTCGAGCAGAAAACTGCTTTTCTTTGCATGGATTGTATGATATACACCTTCAGCCTGTATTTTCCTGGGGAAGTCCAGGAGGAAACAGAAAAATGATCTCTGAGGCTTCTTTAAGTCATCTTGACCTGCCACATATTGAATTCAGATGACTCACAAGTTCCTTTCCTGGAAACTTGGTTCAGGAGCTTGGGTGACTCTTGGGTTTCACAGCTGGCCTGTGGGCAGGTCCTGGTGGCCAGAGGACAAGGAAGGATGTGTGGCTGGAGAAACCATACCTGGACCAAAAAGCGTGGCTCAAGCCCTAGTCTGCTACTCACTTGTGACATGACCTGGGACAACTCACTTAACATCTAAATTATTATGACTGTGAAATGAAGCTAAGAGGCCTGCATTATTCGTGGATTCTGTCTTTATGAACTCGTTTGCTTGCTATTATTTGTTTGTGACCCCCAGATCAACACTCCAGGTGCTTTCACAGTCACTCATGGGCAGGGGCAGAGCAGCGAAACCCTGGAGTTGCCCATGTGTGTTCCCAGCTGGGCCAGGCTCTCTGAGAATGGTGCTCTGCCACCTGGTTCCTGCTCTCCTGGTGCAGACAAGAGGCTTTTTCACAGTATGTATGTAGTGCCTCAAAGTTTGATTTTTTTAACTTTGCTTATTTGGTGATTTTTCTATTTAAAATGGGCCCCCAAGTGTAGTGCTGAGGTGCTGCCTGGTGTCCCCAAGCACGAAAAGGTTGGGATGTGCCTTACGGGGAAAAAACATGTCTTAGGTAAGCTCTGTCCAGGCATGAGTTACAGTGCTGTCAGCTGTGAGTTCCATGTTAATGAATCAAAACTATGTATTAAATAAAGTGTGTTTAAACAGAAACATAAAACAAGGTTAAGTATTGATCGGTTGATAAAAATATTGTGACCAGATGCTCCCAGGAACCTAACCCAGGGGCAAGGGTTCAGTATGTGCTAATTCAGGGCTTACAGCGACTTCACAGAGCATAACTACCATGAATCATGACAATCAGCTGTACTTATTCTACTCAGCTCAAAAGATTGTTGTAAAGGTCAAATGAGACAGTCAATGCAAAGTTGCTTTCTAAACTGGAAGCACCAGGGTGTGAGAGAAGCCACACTTGCGAGACAGTCTGCAGTATACAGAGTACTTTGTCATTATCTCAGTTGATCTCCACCACGTCCCTGTGACACTGGGTTTGTCGTTGGTATTGCTGTTTAATATTTCATATATAAGAGAATCAGAATGAAGAGAAGCGAAGGGCCTATTCAGCAGTGGGGAGCGCGTCTACTCTGCGTGAAGCTCTGTGCAGTCGCGATGAAATGATGAGTGTTCTGGGCTCCTTCCTGAACACTTGAGCTCAGTCCCATCTTCCCAAGGCATCCACTGGCTGGGGGTGGGGGGTGGGGGGGGGTGGGAGGATTTGAGATGGACAACAGGCCCCAGCCCCGCAAGGTATTAACACCTACCTACCTGGTGCTATAACCGAGTTTTTAAAAGCCATTCCACCATTCTATCAAGCCAGCTGCTTCAAGGTGGTGGGGAACAAACATGGTAATCCCTGTGCCGCACCTCTCTTCATGTGTGGTGGGTTCCTTGGTCAGAAGCAACACCATGTGGACACGATGGTGGATAAGGCCACCGTAAGTCCACTGATGAAAGTTTTGGTGGAAGCATTGCATGCAGGGAAGGCAAATCTGTATCGAGAGAAACTGTCTATTCCAGTAAGAACAAAATGTTGCCTCTTGCATGATGGAAGCAAACCAGGGTAACCAATCTGCCACCTGGTAGCTGGCGGATCACCCTTAGGAATGGTGCCATACTGGGGCCTCGGTGTTGGTCTTTCTGCTGGCAGACTGGGCACCCATCAGTGGCCACAGCTAGGTTAGTCTTGGTGAGTGGAAGTCCATGTTGCTGAACCCATACATAAGCTCCATCCCTGCCACCATGGCCACTTTGTTCGTGAGCCCATTGGGTGATGGCAGGGGTGGCTGTGGAAAGAGGTTGGCTGGTATCCACAGAATAAGTCAATCGATCTGCCTGATTACTAATGTCCTCCTCTGCTGAGGTCACCTTTTGGTGAGCATCTGCATGAGACACAAATGTCATCATTTTTTGGCCCATTCAGAGACGTCTAGTCATATATTTCTTTCCCAGATTTCTTGGTCACCAATTTTCCTTTCATGTGCCTTTCAAATCCCTGATTACCCAGCCAAACCACTGGTTGCAGCCCATGATTTGGCATAGAATCACACTTCTGGCCATTTCTCTTTCCAAGCAAAGTGTGCAACCATGTGCACTGCCCAGAGGAGTTCTGCCCATGGGGAGGACCTCCTTCACCACTGTCCTTCATAGATGTCCCAGAAAAGCATGCTGCATTTTTGTGTCATACAGAGCCATGCGTAAACCAGGCCCAAGTCCTCTTCCTCTGTGCCTGATCTCGTGTCACCTCCATTGGATGATGGAGTGCTTCTGTGCACTCCTCACCTTATGGCTTGCTGGGTCATCAGTTCATGATGGAAAGTTCAGGTCACGTGGTAACCTGATGGCCCATGGTCAAGTGTTCAGTTTTTACTTTGGCCTAGTGGCAGGCCAAGAGCTGTCTTTCAAAAGGAGAGAGTAGTTACCTGTGGATGATGGCAGAGCCTTGCTCCAAAATTCTAAAGTTCTCTGCTGCAATTCACCTATAGGGACCTGCCAGAGGCTCCAAACAGCAGCCTTGACTGCCATTGACACCTCCGGTGCCATTGGCTCTGCTGGATCTGTTCGCCCGAGTGGCAGAGCAGCTTGCACAGCAGCCTGGACCTGTTGCAGACCCTTCTGCTGCTCTGGGCCTCACTCAAAATTATCAGTTTTTTTGGTTCACTTGGTAAATAGGCTGGAGTAACACACCCAATGTGGAATGTGTCATCTCCAAAATCCAAATACGCCCACCAGGCATTGTGTCTCTTTCTTGGTTGTAGGAGGGCCTGGATACAAAAATTTATTCCTCACCTTAGAAGGGGTATCTCCACATGCCCACACCACTGAACCCCTAGAAATTTCATGAGGTAGCAAGCCCCTGTATTTTAGTTGGATTTATTCCCCACCCTCTGACATGCAAATGTGTTACCAATAAATCTAGTGTAGTTACTACTTCTCACTCACTAGGTCCAATCAACATGTCATCGATGTAACGGACCAGTGTGACATCTTGTTGAAGGAGGAAATACAATCAAGGTCCCTGCTGACTGAGTTATGATACAGGGCTTGAGAGTTGATACACCCCTAAAGTAGGACAGTGAAGGTGCCTTGCTGGCCTTGCCAGCTGAAAGAAAACTGCTTCTCCATCCCTCATGGACAGGGATGGAGAAAGGGCATTTGCCAAATCAATGGCTGCACACCAGGTACCAGGGGATGTATTAATTTGCTCAAGCAATGAAAGCACATCTGGTAGAACATCTGCAATTGGAGTCATTAGTTGGTTAAGCTTATGGTAATCTGCTGTCATTCTAGAAACCCATCAGTCTTCTACACAGACCAATTAGAAGAATTGAATGGGGTTATGGTGGGAGTCACCACCTCCACATCTGTCAAGTCCTTGATAGTGGTGCCAATCTCTGCAATTCCTCCAAGATTGCAGTATTGCTTTTGTTTACTATTTTCCTCCATAGAGACGGTTATAATGGCTTCCATTTGGCCTTTTAGCATACTAGCCTTCACATCATAGGTCAGGGGACCCCTAGGAGGGTTCTGCCAGCTGCTGTCTATTACAAATATGCATTCTGGAGCTGGGGAAATAGACATGAGATAGCTTCAGGGACCCACTGAATCCACTGCGAGATGGACCTGGGATAAAACTCCACTAATCTACGTAAGCAAAAAAATGCATCTGTAAACAAAACAAAACAAAATCTCCACTGATCACCTGACTTCCATAAGCCCCTACTCTGACTTGGGGCCACAGTGACACTCTAGGTCTCCTGGAATCAATGTCAGCTCAGAGCCAGGGTCCAGCAGACCCTAAAAGGTCTAATTATTTCCTTTTCCCCAATGCATAGTTACCCTGGTAAAAGGCCATAGGTTTCTTTGGGGAAGGCTGGGAGAAAGATTAACCATATACGTTTTCAACTGTATATCAGGGTCCTTCCTCAAGGCGACCTGGCCTCCCTTCCTTCAAAGGGTACTGGGTCTGTAAACTGGCTCAAGTCTGGGAATTGATAGAAGGGCTCTGACTCTGTTTTTATAATTTGAGGTAGGCTTTTGTTCACTTGACGTGGAACTCTCCTGCTTATACAGACCAAGTAAGAATTTGGTAGGGTCCCTGCCCATTTCACTTCTAGGAACACTGTGATTAACCAGCTAACACCAACAGTCGAAGTGAGTCAGACTATTCCAATGCTGCTTTGGCTCTGCTATCTGTTGTGGCAGCTGCCTCTGCCCTGCCTTTGGTGGCTGAGTGCCGCCATTTGCTTTGACACCCCGAGATCTAACTACTCCCATTGCATTTCGGTTTTCCAGTTGCCTGGCTACAGTCTGACTGTAAGGTCTGCTCCACAGAGCAGAGCAACCACAGAGCCCTTCTAGGGGACTGGACTCCCTTCACAAAGTATTGGTGGCAGGTGTGTCTTCAGGACTCTCCCAGTGTGGGTGAGTAGGTCTTTAATGACAAATCCACTCTAACATTCTGGTCCCCCTAAGCCTTTGAATCCCTTCCCCTACCTTAAACTGATTGTGATCGGGCATTTTCACTTTGCTCATGTTGGGCCCATTTTGGACTCACATCTCTGTCTATCAGCCCAGCAAATTGTTGGGGCCTTTCTCACTGCCCGAGCTGCAACATTAAATGCAGAATCTCTGCTCAATGGGCCCACATCAATAAACTCAGCCCTATCCAATGTTATGCTCCTTCTGCCATTATCTCACCCCTTTAATATCCATCCCCACACATTCCCCGAACTTCTGTCTGTATGAATCGGAAAAATTAAGTAGTTCTTTTGGAGGGTTGTGCACCTCTGATGGGTCACTCTTTGCCCCTCACCTTTGGGGGCCGGCTGGAACCTGAGTCTAGTTAGCCAGAAACAAAGAGGGGTGTCAGGGGAGGGTCCTGGGCAGGATTGGCAGTGTCTTGCTTGGCAGCTGCCTCAAGGGAAGTCATTACCATTGCAACACAGGATTAATCACCTCAAAAGTATGTGGGAAGGCCCCTACCACTGGGGGCAGGGAGGTCACATTCTCTGAGGTTGGGGCAGTTCTCTGCTGGGGTGGGGAAGCCTCTTTTGCTGATGGTAGGGAGACTTCCACTGGCCAAGAAGACTCATCAGAATTTAGGATTTAGGAGGGCAATGTTCCCAGCTCCACTGGGGTCTTCCCACAATCCCTGTCCTACAGGATCCTATCCTTTGTTAATCAATGCCCTCAATTCAGCGGTGGTCACCCTGCAAGGCTGGGAGTTCAACGTGCATTGTAATTTGGCCAATTGAAGTGAATGGTCTCATATTTGTTTATTTATTTTTCTGTGTGTCTGGTGGCTGGTGGGTTTTCACATTGAAAGTCAAAGAGGCACAGGCACAGCCTCTGTCCCTGAGCTGCACCCATGTCACTCTGCCAAAGGCTCTCAGGACGGGACTGTATTCCAGGTCTTTTGACTACCAAGTTCATATTCTTTTCATTCTTCTAGGCTGCCAGAGATCCCAGAGCCCAAGGCCTGGAGGAGCGCCCAACTCTAGTCAGTCCAGAAGGACGTGGCCTCAAAGGGAAGGAACTCGGGGAGAAGCTAGCCAGAAAGGGTGTGACCATGTCAGAATTTGATGGCTACAACATGGACCCTCTTGGTGACCAAGACCTCGATCACACAGCATTTGCCAAGCACCTTTCAGGCAGGCAGGTTCCTATAGTGCCTTCAATCCATTGGGAAGACAAGGATGGGAAGAGGAAGTCCTGCAAAGCAGATTTACTCTCTGTCAGGGAAGAGAGGAACACAAATAATCACACTCTTAAGGCTCATATTTATTTTCCATTATGTAAACTTTTGGCATATAAAGTGTTGCTGTTTAGATAGCATCTAATAAGACCATGTAGGGTCAATTGTCTAACAGGGATTCGTAGTGTGGAAAAATAAAATGCATATTTCAACGTTTCATGGAAATGCAGCCTCAAGTTGGTTCTGATTGTCCCACTTGTCCCACCTTGTGGCCATTTTTCTGAATTGCAGGGGCAGTTCTTTACTGGAGCCTCTTGGAAAAGGAACCTGCAAATCTAAGTGTATCTTGAAACATTAGTAAATGCCTCAGAGGATGGCCTCCTCCCTGTTGAGTGGGACAGCTTTCTCACTTTGGAGCCCTGGAGCCCCTCATCACTGCACTTTGTCCTGCTGTTTTGGAAATTGTGAAAAATATTACCTTTTTGCTTTAGGAGGTTTTACTGAGTTGATTTCTAAAGAGGAGAGGAGAATCTTTTAAATTTTTTTGCACCCATGCTTTGTTGGACCAAAACAACTGAAGAGAGAGAGGGACAGAGAGAGGGGGTGAGAGAGAGGAAGAGAAGAGAGGAGAGGAGGGGAGGGGAGAAAGAGAAATTAAACCTAATAAAATACAAACAGTAAAAAACAAAATTAAAAAACCCCAACTGTTTCTGAAAGAGCTAAATCCTAAATAGCCCCAAAACTAAAATATATTGTTCCAATATCTATGAAAGGGATATATATGGATACTGCATTTCTTAACCAATATATATTATTATATATTCTTATGATCAAGATGTATTTATTAAGTACCTTTCTCTCCCCTCTGGTGCTAGACCAAGTAAAAAGTGAGTTAAACAGATTGTTTTAATTCTGAAGGCTTAAAGTAGCAGTGCCATTATTAAAAATTACCATTATTCCAGGAGGGGGTGGGGAGAACAGCCAGAAAAAAAAAATCAGCATTTTGTGTTTAAGAGTAAGTAGAGAGAACAAGAACTCAAATACCAGTTGGTGCCAAGAAGTGGGAACTGGGGGACCCTCTGGCCTTCCC
>VSMD01129681.1:0-27344 GCA_008750895.1 Mirza zaza
TTTTGAGACAGAGTCTCACTTTATTGCCCAGGCTAGAGTGAGTGCCGTGGCGTCAGCCTAGCTCACAGCAACCTCAAACTCCTGGGCTCAAGCAATCCTGCTGCCTCAGCCTCCCAAGTAGCTGGGACTACAGGCATGTGCCACCATGCCCGGCTAATTTTTTCTATATATATTAGTTGGCCAATTAATTTCTTTCTATTTATAGTAGAGATGGGGTCTCGCTCTTGCTCAGGCTGGTCTTGAACTCCTGAGCTCAAACGATCCACCCACCTCGGCCTCCCAGAGAGCTAGGATTACAGGCTTGAGCCACCGCGCCTGACCTGGTCTACTTATTCTTCTATGAATAAGCACTTTATCTTACTTTTGTAATAAGCCTGGATGTTAATAGACATTGACATAAAACACATACTAAGATTTTGATTAGAATTGCATTGAAGTATGGACCAATCTTGGGAGAATTGATATCTCTGAAAATTTGAGTCTTCCAACTCAAGAACATGGCATATACTCTATATTTTCAACATTAAGATTTTTTACTTTTTAAACTTTAGTTTCCTACTTTTCTGAAATAAGTATAATTGATTTTTACATTGACCTTTCAGTTCAATGATTTTGTTACATTCACATAATTATAATAACACTGCTTAATATGGCTTATGTAGAGATACTTTGATTTTCTACATTTGCACATCATGTGATCTGACACTAACAACAGTCTTAAATTATTTCTGGGAACATTATATTATTCCCAATCTTGGGGGACATGTTTCAATATTTCACTATTAGTATGATATCTGTTATAGGAGCTTTGTAGATACTTTTTATCTGATAAAAAAGAACCCCTCTATTCCTAGACTATTATATATCTTTTAAAATTATGAATTAATGTGAGTCTTAATTTTTTTGCACCTATTGAGATTATCATGTATTTTCCTTTATTCTATGAATGTGGTAAATGATTGATATTTCAAATATTAAATTGACATTGCATGGCTTGTGTTGCTGGAGTAAAACCAACATGATGATGTATTGTCCTTTTTAGATATTGCTGGATTTGATTGGCAATTTGTTCTTTTTAAGATACTTTCATCTTTGTTTACGAAATAGATTGACTTAATGTATGACCTACTTTGGTAAATGGTCCTCGTGTTCTTGAGAGTGCAGAGTTTGTAGTTCAAATGTTCTATATGTGCCAATTAGGTCAAGTAGGTCCTATCTTCTTTATGTTTGTTACTGCTTTGTTCTATAAATTACTGAGGCAAGTGTAATAATTCTTCCAATATGATTGCAGATTTGCATATTTCTGTTTTTAGTTCTGCCAATTTTTGCTTTACATATTTTGAGGCCATGTCATTAGGTAGATATACGTTTAAATTTTTAATATCTTTGTGATAAATTGACCCATTTATCTGTAGACAGTGTGAAGTGTCTCCCTTAAGTTCTAATAACACTTCTCACTTTGAAGTCTACTTTGTCTGATATTAAAGCTACAATAGCTTTCTTTTGGTTAGTGCTTTCAAGTTGCATGTTATTTCTCTCTATATTTCAATCCAACAGAAATTATCATCATTGTTTAATAAGTTAATATTTACTTAGATTTATCCACATATTTACCCATATGTTGCTGTTCTTCCTACCTGTACATCTGAGATTCCAACTGTGATCATTTTCCTTCCTAAAGAATCCTTTTAATATTTCCTTTCATGGGATTCTGCTATAGATGAACTCTTTTAGTTTTGTTTCTTTGAAATGACTTCATTTTACATTTATTTCTGATGGGTGTTTTGACTACATCTTAATTTGGCAGTTATTTTCCTTTAGTATTTTACAAGATACATTTTCATTGCCTCATGGTTTGTACTGAGAAATACATTAGCTCTCATGGTTTGTACTGAGAAATACTCCTAAGTCCTGTTTCTGTTTCACTGAAGATAAGGCATCTATTTTTCTCTGCTTGCTTGTAATATTTTCTTTGTTTTGGTTTTCACACAATGTACTCAGATTATTTTTTTTCTGTTATTCCTGCATAAGTTTCATTGTATATCTTGAATCTGTGGAATGGAATATCTATCTATCCTTACAGTTTTTTTTTATTTCAGCATAACATGGGGGTACAAATGTTAAGGTTACATACATTGCTCTTGCCTTCCCTCTTCCCTTGAGTCAGAGCTAATATGGAACGCTTCACGAATTTGCATGTCATCCTTGGGCAGGGACCATGCTAATCTTCTCTGTATCATTCCAATTTTAGTATATGTGCTCCCGAAGTGAGCACTATCTATCCTTATAGTTGTGGTATGACATGAGACAAGATTTACTCTCTTAACAAAACTTTAAGTGCCCCAATATGGTATTGTGAACTATGTTGGCCCAGTGTTGTACACAAGATCTCTAGAACTTACCTTGCATAACTGAAATTTTATACTCACTGAACAGCATCTTCCTATTTCCCTATACCCCTAGCCCTTGGCAGCCACCGTTCTACTCTCTGCTTCTATGAGTGTGACTATTTTAGGTACTTCATATAAATGGAAATCATGCACTATTTGTGCTTCTGTGACTGGCTTATTTCACTTTGCATAATATCCTCCATGTTTTTGCATGTGGCCATGTATTCTTTTTTTAAAGCTGAATAATATTTCATTATACAACATTTCTTACAACATTTCTTATACATGTTCTATATACAACATTTCTTTATCCAGTCATCTGTTGATAAACATTAGGTTGTTTCCATATCTTGGCTATTGTGAATAATGCTGCAGTGAATGTGGCAATACAGATATACCTTTGAGATGTGGACTGATATCTTGATTTGGAAATTTTTTAAAAAGTTCTAGATATACCAGTATACTCATATACTCTGTTCTATCCTTGTTCTCCTCTTCTCTGGAAGTCCAATTATACTTTCTATCATGTCTTTTATGTCCTTTTCTCATATTTTTTTTGTCTTTTTGCCTCTTTGTACTTCATTATGAATATTTCCCTCGGACACATCTTCTAGTTCATTAAATTTTCCCCAGCCGTTGCTAATCTATTACAAGCATCCATACATTGAATTCTACTTGGTTTTTGTTCAGTTTTAGAATATCAATTTAATTTTATTATTTGCTATTGCTTTCTATCTTGTCATTAACATATGATCAGCATTACAAAATGCTTGTCTGATTATGCAATTCTATACCTCCTGTTTTCATTGTTTTTTTTTTTCATGGTTTTCTCAGTTGTAGTTTTTAAATTTAAGTGTCTGGTTATTTTTGTTTGCATGTTTTTTCCCCTTAAATTTTGAAGATAATATATGGCTCATCATCTTTTCTTCCTCCAGTAAAGATTTCCTTTTGCTTCTGCAAGCAATTAGGCACATTAATCTAATCAGAAATTGAATCAAGTCAAACCTGGTTTTAGTCCGGAAGCTAGTCTATATTTAGCACACTCTTATTTATAAGGTGTAGCTCTTTGTGCCCACAACTGAAAGATGGTGGTATTTACCAGGGCCTCTCTCTTGTAATTAGTCCTGAAGCAAGCTCCATGAAAGCCCCAAGCTCTATGAAACTGCCCAGAGCTCTGTTCAGCCTCTTAGCCTCTCAGCCTCTGCTTCATTCTTATCTCTCAACCACAGATTTAAATCAAGAAATCTCTCAAGGGAAAAAGTGAAGCCAAATATAGATTTAACTCTTTTGCCTTCCTTTCTAGAACATTAGCCCATCTGCCCCTTGATTTATTACAGAGAGTTGGCTTATACAATGTGAAGGCTGGCTGGGCAGTTTCCACAAGGCTGTCTCCACATCTGATGTTGGAGCCCAAAGACCACAGTTGGTCAGTCAGCAAGGGAAGACTGTGAGCATGCCAGAAACCTGGAGCATGAGTTGGAACCCCAGAAGGACAGCCTGGTGTCCCTGTCTGTTCTTGGTGCCTCTAATTTTAGTGATGAGGGTACAGTGCTGAAGCCAGGGCCTTTCACCATGGAGGGTTATGCATGCACCTGGCTTACGAGTCAAGGAAACTGAAGGAAAGGTACAAACTGAAGAGAGAGCAGCTGCAGGCCCAGATGTTGCTTTATATGAGTGAAATGAGCTGGCACCTTAGCAAAAATGATGTAAGTGCAGAAATCTCAGGATGTAGAGATATTTTTACAGAATTTCCTCCCCTCTGCTGCCTGGGGTCTCTGAACCTCAGGGAGGGCCTGGACTCTTTATATGAATTCCACCTCATCAAGTCAGGCCTGCTCAGGATCTTCTTCCTTTGATTAATTCAAAACTAGCTGATTTGGGACTTTGATTATTTCATCTAGATGCTTTCATTATAGAAGCACCTGGAATAATGTTCAATTGAATAATTGGGAGAAGAATAACAATGAAATGGCTGCTGCCTCCCTTCCATCTTTCAGCTCTGAGGAGAGAGTCTCTCTTGTAGTCTACCCTGACTGGAAACACGCTAGAAAGGCATTCTAGGGCACGTAGTTCAGCCTACCCAAGTTGACACATAGCAAAGTTATCACGATGTATGCTATGATGAACTTCCTACCTCATAAGTCTCCAATCTTCCCATTTTTCTCCTTCTAGGTCCTTCGACAAGCAGCCAAGTTATCCCATTACTCATCAATTTGTACACTGTCTACCCTTCAGGGACTTCCCTTTCCACACAAAGCGAGTGACTAGGTGAACTGTCCAAGGTACTGCTCACAGGGAAGATTCACCCTCACTGATTCTTACAGGGCCTTCCCTGTTTGGTTTTACATGTCAATATAACCAACCTGTAAAGCAAATTCAGTGTTTTTCTCCCTCCGCTAGTTGGTTGAAAGGACTATACATATGACCTTGGTGTGAGCTGAGGGAGAGGAGCCAGGGTATGGGCAGTGGTTGACACTAGGGTCTTATTTCTGGCCCTGCTCAAGCCAGCTCCAAATTAACTGCTTATATTTTACAATGGATTGCTGCTGGGTCCTCCCACCTTTGGTGGGTCTGACTGAACTCAGCTTAGGATGGGCAGTTTTGGCTGCATGATCCCTTAATGTCTATGCATGCATAGTCATCTGCTCTGTTTCTATTAGAATGTGTTCTTTCCAGAAGATGCATGACCTTGCTTGGGAGTCCTAGGAGTCTACATTAAGATACAGAATGAGGATGTCTGGGTTTATATGCTAGAAAATACTGAATCTCCTGAACCCTTTTGCCTTGAAGAAGAGGTTCAAGGTCCCATTTATTCCCAATCATACGCACCTGACTGGCATAAAAGATTTGTGCAGTTTGAGAATTCATTGTCTCTGGAGCTCTACTCTTATAATTAAGCCCTGGAACTGCTCTTTAACTTTTTCTGCCCTATGGATGTAGAAGAGTTTTTAAATGTTGACAAGGAGGTTCCTGGTTTTTACACTTCTCTTTAAATTGGTGATCAATCACCCTCATTGTCTTTCTCCAAAATAGTCCTCAGTCAAAGCCATCCCACTACCCTTATAATAATCATTTTCCCTGTAAGGCTCAATGTTTGATACACTGTAACCACCAGTGGGTTTTTCTCCACACTGATATCCTGTCTCAGTTCACCATCAGTGAAAATGGTAACAATTGCAAGGCCATCCCATGCCCAGAGCTACCCATTACTCTGAAGCATACTGAGATGTAGATTTGCATGCAGGAGATTTACTGGTGAGTTGTCTCTGGTTCAACCCCTGTAGGGGAGTGAAAGAAGTATGACTGAGCAAAGGAGGAGTGGAATGATACTGCAGTTGCAACAGAGGCCTCCACCAATCCTTTCATGACGCTTTGCTGCTAGGACAGCCCTTCAGAGTCAAACCGTGTTGGGTTGAGGGAGCTGGATCTTTTTACTTCCTCATCATTAAGTCACTGGATGAAGCCTTTCCCTAGGAAGGGGCCATGACCTGAGATGAAGTGACTCTCTTCAGCTGATGCCAAGTCCTTGAGAATGACTCAGGTGAAGGCTGAAGGCTGCCAACACTCTCAGCAGCTGGGACAATGGACGCTTCACTGCCAGAGTGGGGCAGACAGGGACTGGACCATGACATCCACTAGAATAGTTTCCTGAAGCATTCAAACAAATTTTTAAAACATCCTGTTAATGTTATTTAGCTCTTCATAGTGGAGTGTTTGGTTTAAAGTAAACCAGTTTGCTGGTGCCTAAAGTGGAATTCTCCCACCCACCCTTTTATTTTGCTTAAGCTAGGTCAAGTCTTCTTAAAACTTTACTTGCATGCAAGTAACTGAATTCAGTACACTCATAGCAAAATTACCAACCTAGCATAAAAAAATGTTTCTCATATTTTCATTTTTTTCAGGTGCATTTTTCTACTGTGGACTCTCCAAGACCATCTTGGATCTCTGCCAATATCCTTGAACATTTTCATATCCAGGGTTCAATCTTGATTTTCTTTCTTATTTGCCTCTACCCATTCCAATTATCCAAGTTATCTTCCCCCTTGTTTGGGATTGTTGTCAAAATTCTTCCACTCACTCTTATTCCTTTTGGGTTTGTTAAGTGAGGTGATTGTGCTTATAAAGAGTAATAGCGGAGTAGACAGAAAGTACCTTTATAAACATCTGAACAAACCCTCAATACCCCTCAATATGGTGGTTGAACTGGAAAATTTGTAGGGTCAGTAGGTTAGACAACTCAACTCAGACTTACAGTCTAAGTGAGGCTTTCTACTAACTCCTCCTTATATATAAGGTGAGTAGAACTATCATGCAGTCTGTAATCTTGCTTACCTGACTGATGTTTCCTAAGTAACAGAGATAGAATTATGGATGGAAATACTTTACCAACTATTTAATATGAATAAAGGAAGTACATATGGAACTCTACTCAGGAATGTGAGCATCTAATGTATACAAGCCAACCTTCACCAGTTAATCATAGTGTGGGCAATGTCATAACCATTGACACTTCAGAATTTCAATTCTTCTTCTCTTGGACAGAACTAGTGAAGACATGGCAGTTAAGCAGAAGTATGGTTAGAAGGGCCGGCACTCCTCCTTCCAAACCCTTCACGCACTTGCTTACATTGGTATCAGTGCACCTTTAGCACTGATATTTAGCTCAATATTCTCTCAGTGATACCTTTCTTGATACTGAGAAAAAGCCAGCACTTATACCAGAAACAGAGAGATAAAGAGAGAGGAAACAAAGAACGTTGGGCTAATACAAAGTTTAAAAATTTGTAAGTTTATATATTCATTTGCCCTTGCAGGCATTGTTTTTTTCATGCTAAGATGTTAATTAAAATTCCCATTAGAATTCTTGCCTCTGTGTTTATGCCTGAGGTTGTAGAGTGGATATTTATTGGTAACAACCCTAGCATCCATTTTCTTTCTTTCTTTCTTTTTGCTTAATGACTCTGAATTTCCCTGTGTTACAGTCTGGGTAGGACTGACCCCTACCCTCAAGCTCTCTAGGCAGGTGGCAATCCCTGATTGCCTTCAGTCAATCACCTCATCCTGACACTTGGCAACAGTGATTGGTTAAAGATGAGACTGGGACACTATTAAGGCTAATGAGGTACCAAGAGACATTTGTTAGCATCCTTTGGGAAAGAAACTTCCTCTTTATTCCATAATAACAACTAAAAAAAAAAAATAGACAACTTCTGGTCTTAAAGCAGGAAGCATAAAGCTCCCATTAGTACTGGCAAGTATCCTGGTACCATTGGGGAGAAGCACAGGGGACTCTTGTTAGGACAAAGCCAACATTGTATACAGAAGCAGAGAGGCACAGAAGGAAGTTGGATTTTTGTGACATTGAGCCAAGACATTAACTGGCACCTTAACTATCTGTGTACTTTGGAGTTTCATGATCCAATACATTCTGTTTACTATTTAAAATAATTGGAATTGAGTTTTATGCTGCTTGAAATCCAAAGCAGTCTCACTAATATTGGAGGAGCCAATCAAACATTCTCCCAGTAGATGATATCAGCGCTGCCCATATCTCCTTGGTCTCCTGTAGAGGTCACTTGCAGCTTTGGGGGATCTGTCCCTTTAAGGATCTGTAACTCTGCCTAATGGCTTTTTATAGTCAGAGGATCATGCTTACTGACCTAGTAGTCACATTTTAAAATACACACAGGAACAGGGAAAATTAATTTACTAACACAGCTTATTTAACCCAATGTAGCCAAATATTATAGTTTGAAATATAAAAATTATTAATATAAGATTTTATATTTTTATACTAAGTCTTTGAAACACAGGGTATATTTTATATTTATAGCATATCTCAATTTGTACTAGCCATGTTTCAAGTGCTCAATAGCAACAAGTAGCTAGTGGCTACTGTTTGGGATATTGTAGCTCTAGAGCACAAAAGTAATTTCCTATTTTTACTATTTTTAAAAAAACATTGCAGAGCAAATTTACAGGCAATATTATGGTTGCTTTCTAAAGGCAAGTGTCTATCTTTCTCTCCAATCTTTGTGTCAGGTTTTCTTCTTTTACTTACAGTTGCAATTATAGGGAACATAACGTTTGTTATTATGATCTTTATTTCACATTATAAACTAAATAACCTTGTATGAGATTATACTTTTCACCCCCATTATTTTAAATAAGTGATATATGAACACTTTTATGAATAAATATCTGTTGTTCTTTTGCTTTTCCAGAAAACCTGTGGTGGTAAAGGATATATTTGTTTTTCCATACCCTCAATGGGGTTAAAATTGAAATTAGAATTTATTTTGCTGATTTAGTAAGGTAAAATGACATCTCAATGTTGAGATCTGCATATCTTTTATTAAGGATAAGATCATTTCATGTTTTCTCAATAGGTTTTATAATCTACATTTTTTTCCCAGTGAATAGAGAAAGCATTGACTTTATTTTCATCATTTGGAACTGTATCTAAACAACTGACAAAAACCTTATTTATGTTTCAGTATTTAATTTTTATGGTTTTATACATTTGTTAGAGAAATAGAAAATCAATTTATATATTTTTTATTAAGGCATGAAATATAAAAGGAAAAACTTCATATACTTATAAAACAATCCATGAAATTAGGCATCTTATTTTAGAGTTGTATTTATACTATGGAAATCAAAAAATAAATCAACAGTTTCTAAGTTTCCAAATGGCAATTTAGATCAAGACAGGGTTTATTAAATTGGTTTTACATTCAAGAAAGCCGGAAAAAAATCCATTTGGTGGCTGCATCTATACAAATAAAATTATATAAAAATAAGTGAAAATCAGATAACTTCCTTAAAATCTAATATGGTGCAGAAAAATGTTCTAGAATGCTCTGCCTGCTGTGATCTTACTTCAATAATATTAGATATAGTTAATGGCACAAATAAAAAAGATAGGGGATAAAAGAATCAGTTTTCATGTGGGCAAATAAATCAAACCCTTTTGCAATTTTCTACACTTCTCCTCAAAGAAATTAGCCAACACGTTATGACAGCATTACAATTTAGCTTCATAGCATTACTGACTAACAAAAAATCCACGGCTCTTTCCTTGTCTTTTTCTTTCTTTAAATCATGTAGAGTGGCAGCTTCCATACTATATTTTTTAGTAAGATGGTTTTCAGTCACCCATTAACTCCATCTTCTACACTACAGATAATGACAGATGCTTCTTTTTCTTTTCAATGTTACCCAATATTTAACTGTTTTTGAATTTTTTGTCATAAAATTAAACCCAAAATTATAAGATATAAACCCAATAATCCATCCTGGGTACATGTAGCTGGGAGACAACTGACCACTCATGCCAGTTCGGGTCAGGTTTTGCTACCAGATGAGTTCTGACACAAATTTACAAAAACTTTTGGGTTTTAGTGGTTTTCAGAATTGTGGATAAATGATAGTGGATCTATATATGGAGGCTGTTAATCTCTGATACTTAGATTCATAGTCTGAAGAGAGACTTCCCAAACTGAGTCATCTTTGTTCAGAAGAAATAATAAAAATAATAAAAATAATAAAAACATAGGGTTGGGTATGATTGAATATACATTTTTCCAGGTCCCAAGTCTATAACATATGCAAATACATACTTCCAGCCCCCAGGTAGCTCAGGCTCTAGTGTGGGAAGAGATGAGAATAAAGGAAATAAGGAGTATATGGACATGATGGGAGAAGGGGCTTCTCCTTCTGACTATAAAATAGTAACAAATATTGGGTTTACTCTCCTACCACAAACTATAACACTAGACAAAATATGCAACACAACTGTTTTCAAGAATTCAACGCATGTGTGGGTGTGGTCCTTGAGAAAAAGGAAACACACCAAGCACACATTCTCGCTGGGGATACTTTTCAAACTGTGACATAAGGAAGTGGAACTCAGAGAGAGCAGCCTCTTCTTGCTGGGCAGATGAAAACATCTGAAGGCTGGGGCTGCTGAAGGAGCTGGAATCTCTGGGCACAGGAGCATGGGAACATCTTGCTCTTCCTGGACGTGGGAAGAAGGGCTGCAATATGAGCTGATAACATCTTTTCTCCCCAGTTGGATCTTTGGCCTATGTGCCTCTCGTAAACATTTTAAGTTCTCTGTGGTAAGTATAGCAAGGTTATCCCCGTGGCTAGCACCTATACAGGTGGGGAATCCTCATGTTTAAGAACTGCTCAATTAAATTTTCAATAATCTCTGATTTCATCCCACATATATTTTCCCACGTTTCTAGGGAAAAAAAGGTCTAATTTAAAATTACTGATAGCATGATAGTTTGAGGAACAAAAATATTTCATGACATCAAACTGATATTTTGAAGGCATCTATTGAAATATACAATTTCAATAAAAGCCTAAAAAAGCTCAGTAAATTAAACTCAAAACTATCCAATACTAAAATAATGAAAAATAATTTTTATCTCCATTATTACTTTTTGGCTCTGCAGTCTTTCTCAGCATCTCATTCATCCATGTACTATTTTATAGAAATTCAAAAGACCATTTCCCAGGTAGCAAATTATACCTCAGAAATCAATTACATTTCAGGACAACACTAACACCACACATCTTTTTATTAGGAAATAAAACCATCGGATATGGATAGTAATAAAACTAGAATTATTTTACTGGCAAAGTCCATAAAAGTATCCAATAATTTCAAAATCTAAGAGAAAAACACATGTAAGATCTGCCACCGAACAATATTTGCAGTACTATTCCCCTAAAGTTCACATTAATTCTGTCTCTCCACTTTTGATATACTGCACACATTTTAAAAACCATGTGTCATTTGCTTACTCCTCAGTTATGAAATTCTGGGAAACATTTTCCACGTTATACTACAGCAGGCATCTTAACTCTACTCCCTTTTAATTGATTAACGAGGGAGGAGTGAAGGAAACAATGTTAGAGAAAGATTTCATTAGGTATAAATTGCAAGACATTTGTTTGAATGAACATAATATCTCAGCTCTATTTTGATGGGCCTTGGGGGAATGCTTTAAGTATTATTCTAAGTACCAGACCAAGCACTGAACAGTTTAATGGTGCCATTAGAATATAGCCTTGTATCTGGTTTTTGCTTCAAAATGTTCTTGGGGAAAACTTCACTGCCTGATAATAGGGGCCAAAAGAATTCTTTCAAGTATATTTGTTACCAACAAATATTTCAGATGGGAGTTATTTAAGGTAAACCAAACAAAAAGTCTTTTTTTTTAAATCTTAAGTGATTCCAAAATTACCTTTGCTATAAAAAAGAAAATCTAGATATCTCGAAGCTATATGACAAGCAAAACCAGATCCTCCAACCAAATGACTTATGACTTGTGACAGTATTTGCCAGGACTCAAGATTTCTTCATTTTTCAATACCACTAATTTCTGCTGCCTGTTTTACGAACATTGATTTTCTTAAATCTTTAAGACATTTAAAGAATCGCTAGAGGATAAAGGGTAATACACAATCATCTACTCTTTCTCCAGTTTGAACTGACAAATGTTAGTATTATATTTTTATCATAAATTGGTTTTAGCCTTTTTTTTCCCTTAAATAATGCCTTGTAGATTTAGCTAAACCACCCACAATTCTAATCTTGGAGTAAATTCTATGATGTGTACCTTTCTATTCCTTAAAAACAAACAAGCAAAACACACATATGTATACCCTACATTGTGTTTTAGGTATGTGTATATATGAGTATATATTATGTATATCCTACTATACATATTTTGTATTTGCTTTTTATAAATTTGCCATCATGATAAACTCAACCCATGTTTACATATATAAATCTAGTTCTTTTAAATTCCTATGTAATATTTCATAAGGATACTGCAATTTGTTCAGTTCATTCTTGTTCTTATGAACAATTAGATTCTCTCCTTCCTTGTTTCTGTTTTTGGTTATTAAAATATGCTGCAACAAGTATCTTGAATATTTCCCTGTGCAAATGTTCAAACTTTTTGGAGGGGGGCCTGAGGAGATGTTACAGATCCGGAAATAAAATAGCAGGGTTTCCAGGTTATGAATATTCTCAATGTTACTAGATTCTGCTTAATTACCCTCTCAAGTAGCTGTACCTGCTTTTGTTCCCATACGCACTGCATGAGAATTCCTTTTCTTCATATCTTCACTAACACTTTATACAATCATACCAAGTATTGCCATAATGGGTAAAATATGGTGTCTCATGTTTTCAATCAATAATGCCTTAATTATTGTTAAGTTGAGCAATATGGCTGGGTGTGGTGGCTTGTGCCTGTAATCCTAGCACTCTGGGAGGCAGAGGCAGGAGGATTGCTTGAGCTCAGGGGTTTGACACCAGCCTGAGCAAGAGTGAGACCCCATCTCTATTAAAAGTAGAAAAATTAGCTGGGTGTCATGGTGTGTGCCTGTAGTCCCAGTTACTTGGGAGGCTGAGGCAGGAGGATTGCTTGAGCCCAGTAGTTTGCGGTTGCAGTGAGCTACGATGATGCCACTGTACTCTACCCGGGGCAATAGAGCAAGACTCTGTCTCAAAAAACAAATTAAAAAAAGGGAAATGAAATAATTCAATATATTAAATTATATATTAAAAAACTGAGCAATATTACTTTCCATTAGTTTTTACTCTTCTACCAATTATCTATTCCTAATTTATCCTAGTTATACCATTAATCTATTTTAATTACTAATTTCCAAAAATTCTTTATATATTCCAGATAATAATTTTGTCTTTTCTTTTTAATATATTACTTATGTTTAGTTAGCCATAAAACCTTTTAAGTTTTGATATAGCCAAACTCTTCTTTGTTACTTTGTTATAGACTTTTAAATTTTGGGGTCTTGAAATCTACTCTGGGGTATGAATATCCCTCTTTGTTTTCATTTTTAAAAATTGTCTTAGGTTTTCATACACCTTTATTTTTCATATGAATTTTAGGAGAAATGTTTGATTGGAATTCATTGGAATGTGCAGGTTAATTTCAAGAGAATAAATACATTTTGTGTTTTCTGTTTGTAAGCATGGTATATGTCTTCATGTGTTCATAATTAATTTATATCCTGTCTTGGTCAGTTTGGGCTTCTATAACAGAATACCATAGACTGGGTATTCTATGGTGGCTTAAACAAAAAACATTTATTTCTCATAGTTGTGCAAGTCCAAGATCAAGGTGCTGGAGGATTTGGTTTGTGGTAAGGGCCTGCTTCAGGGTTGCAGACTGTGGTTTTTTTTATACATTCACACGGTGAAGAGAGACTGAGAGCTTTCTGGCTTGCCTTTATAAGGGCACGATTCCCACTCGTGAGAACTTCACCCTCCTGGCCTAATCACCTCCCCAAAGCCTCCCCTCCTAATTCTGTCACATTGGGTGATAGGATTTCAACATATGAATTTGGGGAGACACAAACATTCCATATCTTTAAGCAATTATATAATTTTCTCTACAAAAAGTTCTTATTCACAGAGCCTCCTGCTCATCTCCAGCAGGCATTGATTGCCAGGCTGTGGGGAGATTGTCCCGTCTGTGCACAGCACAGGATTTGACCAAGAACAGACTGAAATCCCTACACAGGTGTCTGCAGATCCTCCTTTTCTGTTCCCTGCCTCACAAATTCCAACTCCCCCGGTAGCCTAACTGCCACTACGTTCTGTTTTTGATCTACGTCACTATGTCACAGTGTGGAAGATAGAGGCAACTGTTTTTTCTTTCTCTGAAGAACCACTCTCTGCACACCTGTTGTCCAATTTTTGGAACAGTTGCCTTGTCCAGTGTTTGTCCGGTGTCACGCTTGCTTACCAACGCTGGGACACCACCGACACACATTACCACTTCTTGGTCCTTTAATATTCATGTATCTTTGGTTTCCTTTCTTATTGTATTAACTAATATTTCCTGAAGGATGCTAAGATAGTAATAGCATGTTTTTCTCTCTTGTTTTTAACATTAATAATAAAATTTTCTAAAGTTTTGCCAGTAAGTGTGAAATTTATTTTAGGTTTTTGTTAGATTTACTTTATCATGTAAAGTAACTAGTTATATTCGTAGCTAGCATTTTAAAATATCATAAATGGTTATTTAATATTTTATCCTATTTATATATGTATTTTTTCCTTTAATCTTTAATGTGTTAGAAAACAATTTTTAATGTTGATGCATCTTTGTATTCCTGGGGTAAAACATACCTCATCATATTTTTTATATTTATCTTTGAATTTAACTAATAAGAATTTTTTCTCTAATTATAAATAAAATTGGTTTGTAGGTTTCTCTTTCTGTAATGGGTTTGATTTTGCTATCTGTTAATAATAGTCTCATAAAATGAATTAGATAGCTGTCCTTTTTAATTCTCTGAAGAATATTTTACATAATAGAGATTTGGTAAAACTCGCCACTGAAAACTTCTGAACTAAGCATAATATAATTCAGTGGTTCTATGGTCTGTGAACTCTCTACATCCTTGTATTTCTGAAATGTCTTTTTACCCTTTCTTTAAAGTGACAATTTGGTTGTTTAAAAATTTCAGATTCAAACTTATTTAGTCTCGACATTTTGAAAATATTCCTTTGCTACCTTATGATATCTATTTTTACTAATGTGGTATCTACTTCAGTTTGATTTTAGTTCATTGATAGGAAATCTGCCTTTTTTATCTAGTGCCTTCACATATTTTTTTTATTTAGGCATATTATGGGGGTACAAATTTTTAGGTTTCAAAAAATGCCCTTTCCCCCACTCCCCCCACAAGTCTGAGTTTCCAGCATGACCATCCCTCAGATGGTGCACATCTCACTCATTATGTATGTATACACCTCCCCCTTTCCCCCTCCCATCTGCCCATTACCCTATTACTATAGTTCTTATGTGTCCACTTAGGTGCTGCTCAGTTAATACCAGTTTGCTGGTGAGTATATATGGTGCTTGTTTTTCCATTCTTGAGATAATTCAATTAGTAGTATGGGTTCCAGCTCTAACCAGGAAAATATTAGATGTGCTATATCACCACTGTTTCTTAGAGCTGAATAGTACTCCATGGTATACATATACCACATTTTATTAATCCACTCTTGGATTGATGGGCACTTGGGCTGTTTCCACAGCCTTGTAATTATGAATTGTGCTGCTATAAACATTAGAGTGCAGGTGTCTTTTTTTGTAAAGTGCCATTGGATCTTTTGGGTAGATGCCCAGTAATGGGATTGCTGGATCAAATGGTAGATCCACTTGTATTGCTTTAAGGTATCTCCATATTGCTTTCCACAGAGGTTTAACTAGTTTGCAGTCCCACCAGCAGTGTAGGAGTATTCCTCTCTCTCCGCATCCACACCAGCATTTATTGTTTCGGGACTTTTTGATAAAGGCCATTCTCACTGGAGTTAAGTGATCTCTCATTGTGGTTTTGATTTGCATTTGCCTGATGATTGGGCATGTTGAGCATTTTTTCATATCGTTTGTTGGCCATTCTTTTGTCTTCTTTAGAAAAGTTTCTGTTGAAGTCCTTGGCCCACTTTTTGATAGGGTTATTTGATTTTTTCTTGCTGATTTTTGTGAGTTCTAAGTATATTCTAGTTATCAGCCCCTTATCAGATGTGTAGGATGCAAAAATTTCCTCCCATTCTGTAGGTTGTCTGTTTACTTTCATCACTATTTCTTTGTGCAGAAGCTTCACATATTTTTTTGTTTAATTCTTGGCAATCTGTAATTTCACTGCTTGTGTCTAGGTAAAGATCTAAAAACTTTATTGTGTTTAGCTCTCCTTGAACCAAGGGGTTAGCTCTTAAGTAATTTCTAGAAAACTGCCATTGTTTCTTCACATATTTTCTCTCAGTCACATCTTTCTCTCTTCTTCTGGAATTTCTGTTAGGCAAATGGTAGAGCTTCTCCTTTTCCTTGTCCCCAAGTCTTGACATTTCTTTTATAGTTTCTCTATTACTCTCTGTTAAATTCGGGGGTGGGGGGTGTCCTCTTTTGCCCTTTAATGTCCTAATTCTCTTTTTACCTGTGTCTGTTATACTCTTTAACTGGTCTACTGAGTATTTTACTTTTATTTCAACAACTTTGTGTTTCATACCTACAATTTCTACCTTGTTTCCTTGACATTCACTTTTTTTCTTATTTTATAATTTATAGTTTCTGTTGTAGGATACTATTCCCCTTGGTATCTCCTTGAACACTTTAAGCAATGCTAAATTTTTTTTTCCAGTTTGCTTTATATTATTTGGTTTCTATTCTGTGAATTTTCCTATGGGTTGATTTTTTGCACTGCCTATGGTTTTGAACTTCCTCAGATAGTTTGTAATCCTTGTCCACACTCATCATCTAAGAGAATAATCTTCAAAGGTTAAGGGTTCATAAGAGAGAACTCTCATGAAGTTGCCCCAAAGGAATGGTTCTTATGTGGTTTCTCTTTTTTAAACAAGGTTTTACATAGTGTTTTGGGCTTATGTGTTTTATGTGGAGAGCTTGAATTCAGATTATATAGTCTTATGTAGCACAAGCTTGGTATTTCAATTTGTTTTCATGATACCCATACCCCCTTTTTCTTTCTTTGGTCTCCCAGGGCCTGAGGCTACTGGTTCATTTGTGGCCATGACCCAGGTTAGCAAAGAGATAATTCAGGTTTATATTCAGAGAAGGGAAACATGTTCCTGGACCTTAGCTTCATGAAGGAGAGCTGTCATAATATCTGGGTTTGTAAGGTCTATACCCAGGTGACATTCCTCAGGTAAAACAAACTGTTGGTTAAGTTATCCCTAATTGTCTAGCCCAGGAAATTGAATCTAGTAGGTCTTCAAACAGTGCTGGCCATTTTTAACCCATTTTGTTTTAAAGATGCTTTATTATTTATCTGATGACAAAGTAATATGTATTAATTAAAAATTTAAGATGTAGAGATGAAAAAGAAAGAAAGAAAGAAAAAAAAGAAAGAAAATTAAAATCATTGCTAATACCATTTTCCAGAGATAAAACATTTTTGGGTATGATTTCAATTTAGTAATCTACTCAACAATAACTATTATATACTTGCTATTTATCAATATTATTTTAGGAACAGAGTATCACAAAGTGCCCAAATACTTCAATTGTAAAATGTCTATATACCTGTTTATCTTTTAACATAATGAGGCTCTTTTTTTTTTTTGAAGGGAACAAACTACATTGTATCCAGTTGGAAGTGTGCAATATAATTTATAGGTTGTGATTAGACACACTTATTTTTTCCATTGGTGATAGTCTGTTATGCATAATGACATTTTGACTTACAAATGTTGCCTGTGTTATATTTTAATAGCTAATCGTAGAACTACATGGTTTTATTTTGTCATTTCTTTATAAAACTCCTGGGTACAATCAATATTTTTCTGCAACTAATTATACTTTTAGTTTTCCATTTACACTCTTTAAAATCTGCTGCTTAAATAATCCCACATGGAACATCACTCCATTGTTGGGCTTATTATGACATCTCTTTATTTCCAGTAAATCCAATCTCCGTCCAGTGTTTTGGTATAATTTATAGATTCATTACACATAATTACTCTCCTTTCTATAGTACATGTGACACTTAAGCATGTCACTTTATTAGTTTGACTACCCATCACAGAATAAATCTTATTAATGCATTGTATGTTATTTCTAGGGAGAAGAAATTAATGTTAGTTCCTGGTATAATTAAGCTTGTTTTGTTCCATTTAAATTATGGTTTTAAATATCCAAAAGTACAGAGGACAAAAATTGTTTAAGAAATTAATTTCATTAAAGTCACTTAGAGTCTGAATGTTTAGAGCTCCTGTAAGGAAACTTCTTTCTTTATAGAAACAGAATATTCATGAAGGAGATTAGTGATAATGGGAACATTAAGAACTTGGTTTCCAAAGATTGTTTTATCCATATCTTCTTCTTCTTTTTTTTAGGCTAGTAAAGTGGAGCAGTGGGAGTGGAGAAGGAACAAAGGAATCTGTAACTGCTTGTGATCAATTAGTTGTAAACACCACTGCACTTGGACCAGTCTGTTGTGTCTGTATCTTCTTAAAAAGAATGTATTCAAATAATACATGTATATGTTATTATAAACTAAATAAAGTGAATGGAATTAATCTTCTTTCCCACAGTTTACAACTGTCAAGAGTTTGGTTTATATCTTTCTAGATCATCTTCTAAGCATTGCATGTGAGTATATATAAAATGTTTTTAGAACTTTTTCCATATGAGTTCATATTTATTTACCAAGGAAATTTGCAAATTATTAGGAGAGTGTCATTGGGTCCTATCCAGGGAAGGAAAAAAAATTTATAATCTTCTATTTTTCTGTTTTGACTGAAAAAAGCGGTAGGAAAAAGTAAAAATAAAGCAAGTTCTCCATGACCCGAATATGCAGACTTTATTCCCCTGAGATTAACATAAGCAAATATTAGGTGATCAACCTTGGTTATAGGTAAGAGTAACCATGTGACAGAATTCTGACCAGTGAGAGATGTGGTTAACACATTAACTGCCATGTGAGTTGTATGTAACTCATGAAGCAAAATTCTGCAGTTGGTTCATGAAAATCTTACTTGTTGATGTTCTTGTTACAATTTATATAGACAATTTAATTCTAAAAATGTGGATTTTGTTGCATACGATTTGTGCACAGAAAATAATAAAATAATAACATATTAGATCATTTGTTTTAATAAAACACCATGGCTCCAGGGAAAAATTTTTTTTCTAGTGTGGCAGTCACTGTGTTAAGCAGATGCTTGCAGTCCTCTACCTTTCCCCTCTCCAGCTTTGTCTTGGCTTGAAAGGGACATGAGGGCTGCAGCTGCAGCAGTGATCATATGGCCATAATGAAAGGCCAAGAAAGTCAGGGACACATTTTTGCACCTGCTATCCTAGAGACACCGAACCAAGGCCAGCAGTCTCTTAATATTTTATTATCTTCCCTTTTTTAATAGATCCCCGCAGCCCAAAGCATTCCTGACTATTAGAGTGAGTTTCTAGTGATGCCTTTCAAGCACCAAGGAACTAAGAGGGCTGGTATGTTCTAGAAGAAAGAGCACCATCTGCCCCAGTGAACCTACCCCTACCCCATGGTGCAGTGGGCCAACACTTCTACCTCGTAGGGCTGACTTACTATGAAAGACTTACTGGTAAGGTAGCAGTGAGGGGAGGAGAGCGACAGATAGTCAGGCAGGTGCCACAGTCACAGAAGTGGCCATCTGTCTTTTCAGAGAAAGAGCTGAGGGAAATGATTTGGCAATTGGTAACCCTCGATTTCTGTGGCTCTGATCTTTTGGATATTTGCTGGTACAGCACAGTGGGGTAGTTTATATGCAGAAAAAAATTGGGATTTTTGTCTTAACTGTGTAAGGTAGTTTTCTCCGAGACTACAGAGTAAAACTTGTAATTGAAATTGAGCAACACATCTCTTTACTTTTTTCATTTAAAAAGTAGTTTTTGAGAATGAACTATATATTAGTTTAATTCCCTATTCTGATGAAAATTGAACTAACGTTTCTCAAACTCAGTCTTCTCATCTATGTTAAATGAAGATGATGATTATCTGCTCTCCCTGCTTCATAAAGTCATGGTCATCAGTGGACTAATGTGTGTAGCAGTGCTATGGATGTACAGAGCAGGATACAGTGGTTTGCATGTGGTCATGAAATGAGGGTGATTCTACAGCCACTACCTGCCTCACACTATTGCAGCAAATAATATATGCAAATGTGGTTTCAAAATCAGAGTGGACTGTGTAAACATCAAGCATCATTGTATTGCTCAGAAGGCTGATCATTTAAGAGCTGTTTATGGTGGAACATCTTGGCATCACCATTCAGTACTTGTGCAGAGAGAGATATTTTCTTTCCCATTTGTGTTAGGAAGGGAGAAGAACATTACGAAGCATTAACTGTATGTATAGTTCCATAATAAGCAAGCTCATTTATAGTATATCTATTTTTAAATTTTTATTTTTTTAGAGAAGTTTTTGGGTTCAGGGATTTTCCATATAGCCACTTGCCATTGGACATGCATAGACTCCCCCACTATTAATGGCCCCCACCCGAGTAGTGTATTTGTCATCATTGATAAACCTACATTGACACATCATAATCATCTAAAGCCCACAGTTTACATTAGGGTTCACTCTTGGTGTTGTACATTCTACAGGCTTGGACAAATGTATAAGACATGTATCTAAATTACAGATACATGTTAAATTATTTCGCTGCCCTAAAAATACTCTAGGCTCTTCCTATTGAATCTTTCTTCCCCTCTATTTATTAGTTTGCAGTAACTTCTACCCTATGTAATAAGAATGATCTCCATGGTATAGGTAAATTGTGTTTTATGTTGCTTGGTAAAATGAGAAATATGGAATTCAAACAAATGTCTGCTTGACTCTAAAATCAACACTCTTTCCATGGCATTCTACTTAAGTAGGGGTTGGTTAAAGTTTGAAGTGGTGGAAGATGCATGTTTCAGAAGTTCACAGAGCACTGGATTCATGCTAACCTCAAGTATTGTATCGTCCTGGACAGATCACTTACTCTCTGTGAATTTCTCTTCACCTGGAAATGGAGGATTTCCAACTACAACTATTTTACTAAGGGGACTTGCGATTTCAAAACTATGATGAGGACAATCCCCTAGAGCAGTGGCCCTCAACCTTTTAGGTGCCAGGGACTGGCTTCATGTAAGACAATTTTTCCATGGACCAGGGTGCGGGGGTCATGATTCAAGCACATTACAGAGATGGTGCAGTCAAACCTTTCTGCTAATGATAATCTGTATTTGCAGCCTCTTCCCAGCACTAGCATCACCACCTCAGCTCTACCTAAGATCATCAGGCACTAGATTCTCATAAGGAGAATGCAACCTAGATTCACAGTAGGATTCGTGCTCGTATGAGAACCTAATGTGGCTGCCGATCTGACAGGAGGCGGAGCTCATGCAGTGATATGAGCGATGGGAGCAGCTGTCAATACAGATGAAGCTTCACTTGCTTGCCCACTGCTTACCTCCTGCAGTGCTGTCCGTGGCCCGGGGCCTGAGGACCACAGCCCTAGAGGGATGGAGGAGCACTGAGAAGAAGAGAAACTCAATGCCAGAATAACTTCATGGTAAAACGCTGCCCAAACCCCCCAGACCAGGTGGATTGATACATGAAAGAGAAACACATATTTTTTAGACCATTGTATTTTTAGGGTCTCTTTGTTGTAGAAACTTACCCTTTCCCCTAGTAAGCTCTCTCAAATTACAGGACAGTAACTTGTACTAGGAGGTAAGTTTATTCATTCAAATGGAGAAACGTGAGTGCCAAGCAGACCAAAGTTCCCATGTCAAAGATCAGTATATAACCAAAGAGAAACTCCCTTTTTACATCATGGAAATGAGCTTTTAGTTCTCTTGATCATAAACATGACAACATGTTTAATTAAAGAGTATTGAAGCCTGAAAGGATTTTAGAGATGGCAGAAAAAAATGGAGGCCCAGATAATTTAAGTGATCTCTCCAGAGTCTCATTATTAATTAGACAAAGACCTGGAACAAGAACTGTGTAGTGCTATTTTTATGTCCTATCCTGTTTTTCTAAATTAATTTCCATTGTAGTAATTATAGGATGTTAAATTTTCTATTATTTTAGTGGAACACTTCTTTCTGAAGCAAACTGCTTCATCCTCCCAATGTATATTATATTTTGAAAAATTTGCTAAGACATGACATAGGGATTTTTGCTGATTGATAGTGATGTATTTAGTCATGCAAATTTAATTCATAGTATGCTATAGGAAGCAGGGTCGAGAATCTCTGAATGGCAAATTTGAATATTAATTCCTAGTGAGAATCATGTGAAGCGAAATTATAATATTACTTAGTACCATGTATCATTTCTAGATATTAATAATGATATATTGAAGTTCAATATTTTGGGTAATGGCAATTTCATTGCAAAAATGGTATAGCTATCTAACATAAATGGCTCACAATCAGTGAAAATTATGTCAATATACAAAAGTTACCACTAAAATAATATTATAATTAATATATTTTCAAAGTTGAAATAGAAATAGTCACGTAAAGTGTTAATGTGTTCTGTTTTTCTTTAATGTAATTTAGTTATTTGGACTTTATCATTACTAAAATACATTTTTAAGAATAACAAATCCCCCTAAATACAAAATACCTTTATCAAACTGGGAAAAACATTCCTAAATTTTATACTGAGAATAAAAAACTTTAAAGCTTTTTTTTTTCCTATTTTATTCCATGTCCTGTCAGACTGGGTACTAGTGTATAATAAAAAAATAAATAAAATTTGTATAATAAAATCATCCAAGATGGTTTACTGATATTAATCTTGTCTTTGTATATTATTTAAGCTTGATTTCTGCCTTTAGGGTTGAGCTAGATGACAATAAATTCCAAACTTCAAACTTAAACATTCACTGGCATATTTGAAATGGAAATTATCTTAGAATATCTAGAACATATAAGAATTCCAGGTTTAGGGGGAAAATGACTGCTTCCTGGATGGGTTTTATCACTGTATGAGATGCATCATGAGTTTACCTGTAATCTAACTGAGGTCTGTGAATTTCAAATATTCATGGGCGGAGGCAGCTCAATTATACCAGAATCCCTAAAGTTTAAATTACATCTGAGTAGTTCAGCTTCCCAGAACATGTCCTCATCTAAACTAGCTGGATATTCTGATTTACTGGGTCTGAGTGGAGCCTGGGAATTGCTAGTTTTTAAAAACTCCCAAATGATTCTGTTGGGAAGTCAATATTGAAAACCACTTAATTTGATGAAAGTAGATCATAGTAGGTCAGCTTTCCAAGTCAGCCATTTCTCAAGGGAGGTTTCCAAATTAAAAGATACCTACTTTGGGGGGCAACATTTTCTGTATGTTTAGCATTGTTGTTATATTATACTGTTTACTGACCTCTTCTTATGTGCCAGTTCTTAATTTACATTATCTTGTTTAATGCTCACAAAAATATCACTTTACACATGTAGAAACTGGTGCTTAGAGAGATTAAATAACTTGGTCAAGGTACTTAGTAAGCAGCAGTGGCAAGAATCAAACACAGGCCTGCCTGAATCCAACCTCTATATTGATCACTGCTTTTACTTCTGCCATGGTTAGTATTAAAAGCAGAGACTGAGAAGAGAATGATGTGTTCCCACCTTTCCCCCACCGCGATCTACGCCGGAGAAAGATGCTGGAGCAAAAATAGGCTGTGCTCAGTGTAGCTCAGCTGTATATGCTTGAAGGAATGTGGAAACGAGGCAAATGAGTAAGGTCTATATTTTGAGATGAACATGGGAAGAGCTACTTTTGCTTTATGCCCTTATATTTTTTCACCTATATATTGATCTCTCAATACTTGTCATCGAGCACTTTTTGTGTTGCATTGCAGAAAGCAGTTCTGCAAATGCTGGAATAGCTTACTAAAGGAATATCTTAGAGACATAATATTTCAGAGCTTGAAGGAAACCTAGAGGTCATCTTAGGTCAAGTTCTTCACCTTGCAGGGAAAGATAATGAAGCCCAGTGAGGTTAAGGGAGCTGCCCCATTACAGAGCTTTGGAATGCTAAGCTGAGACCTGAACCCTGTCCTCTCTCTGGGCTTCAGTCCACTACCACTGCAGTTGTCTTTGTTCCACAAAAGAGAGGAAGAGCCCTGGGCCTGATGCCATAGCTGCAACAAAGTTCCAAGTCCTCACATGACTGTGCTGAAGGCAGAGAGGATGCTGTGCAGGTCTGAGTTGAAAAGATGGGATGGATTCTGAGCCATGCAGTTATTTCACTCATGAGGAGAGGGCAACTATTCTCTGGACATTTGCCTTACAAAGACTTTCTTTTTTTTCTAGTGTCATATTTTTACAAGGAGTTAGATTAAGTGCAAAATTATATCATTGGATTTTATCTTTTAGTGCATAATTGTTAATACCTTTTCCTAGAGCATTCTGGATTTTGAAAGTTTTCTTTTAAAATCAATTTTTTGATTAAAAAAAAATCTTGGGTAGTTCCATTGTACAATAACATTCCAACTACACAGGCTGCTTTTTAAGATCCTTCACAGTCTGGATCAAGCCTACCTTTCCAGGAACATCTTCTACTCTTTCCCTACATAAAATCTATGATCAAGCCAAAAAGGCTTTTGACTTCTTGATCATGCCTTATGTTTTCCCTATTCCATTAATGTGCTCCGACGATTCCCACTAGCAAAAATGTCCACTCCCCTGACCCGTGGTCCCTACCCATTCAAATATTATCCATCCTTTAAGGCCCAGATCAAAAACCATCTCTTGCATAAAGACTCTGCTCTCCCTAGCCAGCAGTGATTACTCCAAAATTTAAATTTTTAAGAGAATTTCTAGTACCTTTACAAAGTAGATTTGGATGGGCTTGTCTAACCCACATCCAAATTGTTTGGTCATGGGGGAGATGCTTGTAATGAGGATGTGAGAAACTGATACTCTCTCTGGTTCTGACCCTAAGAAAAAGGTTGATTGCCTCTTATTACAGACATGTTAAATCAGTTTTTTACCATCATGGGTGGATTTTCATTGAGCAAGTATTTCCTGGAGCTAACTATAATGAAATTACTTAATCACTTTTCTATAAAGCAGGGTTAAGCCATTTCAAAAAAAATTTTCAGTCTATTTTTATTTTAATGAAACCATTTAAACTGAAATCAATTTTCTCCATAAATTTTACAACAATGATTAAATTCATCCATCAGACCAATAGTAGAGATTAAAATTTCTATTACTGTCAGTTTGCTTTTGGTGTCTATTTCCTGTATACCAAAACTACCCGATTTTTTTGAGTCAGACATTATAGAGGGGTTTTTTTTTGAGAAATTTTAAATATTCCCAACAATTTTTAGTGACTGGTAAATATTAAACTCATAACTTCATTCATCAGTTTTATTTTGTGGTGATTTTTATGACCAGGGAGATTTATGATGAATTGGATACAAGATTAATAGCTATCATTTAATTCTTGACACAAAGAACAAAGATAATTAGTAATTCAAAGGTATAGAATCTGGGTCACTGTGGGGAGTAAATTTTGGAGCTAAAATATTCTGCTTTGGTGAATAAATGGAGAAGTAATCTAATGAATATTATACAGTAATCACCAACCAAGGAAAAGCTTCTGTCTTGGAGTAACGCTTCCTTCAGTGACTGAGTGCTTCTTGATTGATGCGCTAGACCATCCTTCCCTCAGGCTTCTCTTGTTCCTCTCTCAGCCTGGCTCCTACTAAGCCCACACTTGCACCACTGACCCCTTAATTTTTGTCTGCCTTGTCATTTATTCCTATTTTGTGTTGTTTCATTTTATTTTCCTCTTTCAATCCTGTTCTTCACTCTTAGGCTCACTTGCTCTAATTCCAAATATGCATATACTGGGTTTCTTCTTGTCATATATTTTGGGAAACATATTTATCTTTGTAACATTTGTGCTCTAATTTCAGGATGTATGATTTTAAAATTGCAATAATGCATTTAGCTCAAAGTTTCTTCTTGTTTTCTACCGATAGAGGCTATCACTATCGCCAACTGGTTGGAGCTAGGTGTCCTGGTTCTCAATATTTTCTTTACCACTTATTAGCTAAAGAAGTCTGTGCGTCCATTCCCTCATATATAACCTGGAGACAATGACAGCTCCTATCTCACCAGGTTTCTGCAAGGAGCAAATGAAGTAATAAATGTATAGTGCTGAGAACAGTGCAGGGTACGTAATTGCCACATAGATGTTAGCTATTACATTGTTTTATTTGTAATTTTTCTCAACTCTCTGCTTTTAAGGTCAAGCCATGTTGCTGTTATTATATACACGTAGTTCCTTGTTCTGAAGGCTGCCCATGGTATGCATCTACTATACTTTATTATTCAATAATCTACTAATACACGTCTAGATTGCTTCGAATTTGTGCTATTACAATCCAAGCTGTAATGAACATGCCCTTTTATAGGACTGTGTGGTATTTTTTTCTCATATTAAGTGTCCCCATTTTACTTCACTAGGTACTTCCGGATGATTTCAGAATGGCTTTACCAGTCTACACTACCACAAGCACATCCTGGAGCTCTGTGTATGAGGTTAGTGCTCACTGGCCTCCACCCCTGCGCACAGGACCTCCATCTCCATAAAGCCACCCCAATTGGTCTCCAGCTGTTTCTCGGCGTCCTCAAGGATATTGCATGTGTACTCAAGGTACAAATTCGTTCTGCTCCTTTGTGGTATAGTGGCTTTCTTCATTCCTCCTCCAGCCACATTCAGTGAAGTTTCTCGCTCCCCCCCCACCCAGGGCATGCAACTGCTTGAAGGAGCCTGACAGCTACTGTGACTTCATTGCCAATTATAAGAATCTTTCTGCCTGTGCACTGGCCAAGTTGTAGGGCTTCCAGAGATGGTGGCATTGGCTTAAAGCCTGGTTCTACCTTTCTCCATCCCCCACTGCCTTTGCCACATCTGGATTCCTTCACCTCTACACCTGACAGTCTATGTCCTTGATGTTCTGGACCTTCTTTATGTTCTCTGGACTTCTTCATGCTCCAAAGCCTGGGATTTTCCATGCCAGAGCAGCAAGAATGCCTGGCTTCCCTTCTATGTTTCCCTCTGCTTACACAGGGGTAGGGGGCAGGGGGAGTGTGTGTGTGTGTGGGGGGGGTGTGTTGTGTTGTATGGAAAACAGTCCCTTTAGTTTCCTCATTACTTGCAGCATCTCTTTGCAACCTCTAAGACTGAGATACCCCTCTACTGTGGATATGTGGACCTCTGGTGACATGTGAGATGATTCTAAGTAGCATAGAGGTAAGAACAAGTATAAAAAGTGAGTCCTTTCAGTTTGAAGAATGGGCTTCAGTTCCACCCAGGATAATAGTCTGAGATTTTAAAATAAATTTTTTAAAAAGTGAGTCATTTCAAAGTCAATGTGATGAAAAA
>VSMD01129685.1:0-22912 GCA_008750895.1 Mirza zaza
GTGTGTGTGTGTGTGTGTGTGTGGTGTGTGAAAAATAAATTTAAGATAAAGATCATAAGATCAGATAGGGTCATCTAGGGAGAAGAGAAGAAGACAAGGACTTAACACTAAACTTGAACTTCTCAGATTTTAGAGGTTGGGTAGAGGAAGAAATATCAGTAAAAGAACAGATGTATTAATGAAGGATATAGCAGCAAAAACAAAAGAAAGCATATCACGAAGGAGAGAATGGTGAAAGTTTTCAAATGCTGAGAGTTTTCCATATGTTTGGATATAGTGAGGAGCAAGAAAATTGGATAGTCGCTAGAAGAGAATGTTGGGGCTTTATATTGTCAATTTGTATACTTACCACACAAATTCAAAAGCAATTGAGAGGAAACCTAATAAATGGAATCGTAATTATCATAAAACATTTTTCTGTATTATTAGTAAATTTTAAGTTGGAAGATATGACTAAAACGTGCTTCCAAATGTAGTTACTAATATATGCTCTGCCCCACCTCAATCCTCCCTCCAAAAAAAAACAAAGATTAAATGTTAAACTTTGACACACAGTTCCTAACAGCAAATTTGAATTGGCTTTACAAGCACTTTTACCCCAAACTGTTGCTTGGTCCTGGTAGAAGAAAAGGAGATTCCCTGTACTCTCAGCCAGTAATAGATTAGCTTAATGGAATCAGAAAACCAGAGCAACAACTGAGATGCCAGAAATATTGCTCAGAGTAATATCCTTTTCCCATCTGTATTCATCATTATATTCATTTAACTGCTGGTCACAGATTTTGGTCACCTTTGGAAGAGAAAAGTCTGTCCTTGCTATCTTGCTTCTACTACCATCAAATGCTTTCAAAACATTAGCTACATCTTAGGTAATTGTCTTGGTTCTCAGAGGGGATAGTGTATTATCTGCCCCCAGAAGGCAAATAGCACATTACATTAATTCCAATCCACCATGTACCCAAGGCTGAAAATTTACTTTCTATCTTAGTATCCATTCAAACTATGTCCAAACAGCCTCTTTCATTAATTTGCCAAATTGTTCGCAATAAGATTAAATGATATTGGTGAGGCAATGCCAGTGATATAAAAGTATTCTCTATTTGAATAGAACCTTTGCTACCCTCAAGGAGGGAAAGGTATTTCCCTGTCCTCCTCTACAACTGTCTCTCTTTCATTCACTTAAGGTCCTTACTTTTTCCAGTCCAATCAGCCTAAGACCAGTAGGGACAAAACTATAGTCCTACAAAGTCAGGCTTATGACTCTCTCTCAATGAGAAACTGCACACTGGAGGAACCATGAGATGTCTCCATAAAGGAAAATAGAAAGTCATTAAAGGATTTGGAACAGGTGGTATGTAGGTGAAAGCTAAATGAAACAGTGTTTTGATAGGTTAAAAACAAAAATTGGCCTTGTATTAATATAAAGTCAATATGAGGTCTGGGTTGGAAAGTGGACCCAGGATAGTATTTCCATGGAAACTCAAAAGTTAATTTAATTGTAGAATGTTGTATCCAGAAAGCCAATATCTGCATATCCGCACATATCAAAAAGTGGGCAAAGGACATGAGCAGAAATTTTTTAAAAAAGACAGAATAAAGGCCAACAAACATATGAAAAAATGCTCAACATCTCTAATCATTAGGGAAATGCAAATCAAAACTGCAATGAGTTATCATTTATCTTCAGTAAGAATGGCCTTTATCAAAAAGTCCCCAAACAATAAATGTTGGTGTGGATGCAGAGAGATAGGAACACTCCTACACTGCTGGTGGGACTGCAAAGTAGTTCAACGTCTGTGGAAAGCAATATGGAGATACCTTAAAGCGAGACAAGTAGATCTACCATTTGATCCAGCAATTCCTCTACTGGGCATCTACCCAAAAGATCAAATGACACTCTACAAATGGGACACCTACACTCAAATGTTTATAGCAGCACAGTTCACAATCGCAAAGGTGTGGAAACAGCCCAGGTGCCCATCAGTACATGAGTGGATTAATAAAATGTGGTATATGTATACCATGGAGTACTATTCAGCTTTAAGAAACAATGGTGATATAGCACCTCTTGTATTTTCCTGGATAGAGCTGGAACCCATTCTATTAAGTGAGGTATCTCAAGAATGGAAAAACAAGCACCACATGTACTCACCAGCAAATTGGTATTAACGGATCAACACTTAAGTGGACATATAGGAATAACATTTATCAGGTGTCGAGTGGATGGGAGGGGAGAGGGGGGACATGGGCAATATATGTAACCTTAACATTTGTACCCCCATAATATTCTGAAATAATAATAATAAAAAAAGAAAATTGAAGCCACTCTTTTATATCAAAATGACTTAGATACCTAGGAAGAATGGTATATTTCATTCTGTCGCTGCTTTCAAACAGCAATGTTACTCATGGTGTGATTTTTATGAAATAGTTACTTAGTTGATTTTTATGAAATAGTTACTTAGTGATTAAAACATCAGTAGTCACTGAAGAGGTGGTTCCTTATGATACTTTACAGCTGCAGTATCCTCATACTCTTTCATAGTGACTTTGAGTTGGCCTTACTTATGTCTGTTATTCTAGCCTAGTGATAAGAAGGACCAATTTTAACTTTCTCAGCATGTGCTAATTTTTACTTTCTTATTACCGACTTATTACATATCAAGATCTAATATTTTCTCCATCTGCAATGGTCTTGCCTCACCTTTTCACATGTGCCAACATCCCTTAATTATCAAAAATTTCACTTTGTCAGTGGCAGCCTTCTTATTCTATCTGAAATTTCAACATTCCCCCCTGAAACTTATTATCTCATTCCCTGTCCTGTTTTGTCTCCTTAGTCCTTATGGCTATTTACTTTCTTACTTCAGGAAGCAGCTTTTAAAATGATCTAATAATTTCTATTCCTCACATCCATGCCTTTGTGTAATTCCCTCTCCCTTAAATATAGTCAGAACTTCTAACACATAGAACACAGCATAAATGATAAGATGCTCCATCTGAGTCCTGGTTACAAAAAAAAATGGTGGTTTCCAGCTCTCAGAGCCTTTGCTTTAGGTGAAGCAAACTGCTATTTTGTGAGCAACCCTCTGGCTGGGCTCACATTGCAAGGAATAATGTCTCCAACCGACAGTGAATAGCCATGTGAGTGAGTTTGGAGGGAAGTGGATCTTCTGGATCATCTGACTGCAGCCATGATAGCATCTCAACAGCAGCCTTATGAAAGACCTTGAGCCAGAGGCACCCTGAATAGCTGCACCTGAATTCCTGACCCCCAGAAATCATGAGCGATTTATATTTATTCAAATATTTTAAATCATGTACATTTGGCATAATTGATTATGTAGTGATAGATAACTTTTACGCTACTTAGCTTGTTTCCCATTTTGCCAACCAGAATGTTAATCCATGGAGGAAGTGATTTTGTCTTTTTTTTTTTCCTGCTGTTTTCTCTCTTGGCACTTGGGACTTTAAATGGCACAATAGCTGTATATTGCTATATAATCATAAGTCCCCAGGATTTGGTACCCTGATAAGGAAATCAAATAGGCAGTCTTACTATATTAAACTTACCATCAAATATAAGGGTGGCTTGTCTGATTATATAGTGGTTTATTTTCCAAAGAAAGTCTGCTTAGTAAGAGACACTGAGGAAAGAGCAGCCTAGAAATTAGCAAGTCTTTTTGGTCCACAAAACCCAAATTAAAAATGGGCAATAGTACTTTTTTTTGGACACAGAGTCTCTCTCTCTCTGTTGCCCGGGCTAGAGTGCCGTGGTATCAGCCTAGCTCACAGCAACCTCAAACTCCTGGGCTCAAGCAATCCTTCTGCCCCAGCCTCCCAAGTAGACTGCAGGCATGCGCCAACATGCCCGGCTAATTTTTTCTATATATTTTTAGTTGTCCAGTTAATTTATTGCTATTTTTAGTAGAGACAGGGTCTCACTCTTGCTCAGGCTGGTCTAAAACTCCTGAGCTAAACGATCCTCCCAACTCAGCCTCCCAGAGTGCTAGGATTATAGACGTGAGCTACTGTGCCAGGCCAGCCAACAATACTTTGCTTTTTATTCAAATGAAGAACTAAGCAGCAGCAGAGTTCAAAAGCTCTACTTCAATCTTTTCTTCAGTTCTTCCAGGGTATTTAAAAAAACAAGCCTCAGATTTTGCAGTACATTTTCTGATACATATGACAATTTAATAATTACACAGTCCTGTCTAACTACAGACAGTTTTAATTTGTTTCAAAATTCTTGCTTAACTATAGCTACCAATCAACAACAAAATGGTTTCATAAGTGGTGTGTACTATAAAGTACAGCATACATTTTGAAATTATAATAACTTTTCCCATTGATGTTGGGTTACTCCAGTTCTCTCATAAATAAAGCTTCTAATTGTGTGCAGGGAGTTGTTTCTAAGATGTCCAATCAATTCAATCATTTAGTTTTCCTATTTCTTTAAGATATAGGATATCTTAAAAACATTTACTTTATTATAAATACTAACAATTGTTGGGACAAGTCCCCATTCTCCATTCTTCTTCTTAAAGAGGATATTTACGTATTTTTGAGGCTACATTCACTGGGAAAGGCTTTTCATATCCTCCTCCCCAAATTGGGAATGCTGATTAAAATGAATTTAGATATCAAGTTGGAAAGAAAAAGAAATCTGTAAATTGTTGAATCTATCCTTACATAAACTTTTAGCACATCTTTGTTTCTAGATGTGTAAATTTTTGTTGTTATAACTGATATTTCTTTAAAATATGTTTTGCCTTTTATATTGGTAATGCACTAAATTATAAATGGTAATAATAGCCATAAAGAGAAATCCTTTATTTCTATTTAATTAAACTTGCGAATTTTTGCCCTTTCATTTGTACTATAAAAGTTTTACACAATAAGTTTCTTTTCTGCCTCCAGGACAGAGCAAAGTTTTCTTTAATGTTCTTTTATTAACTTTACAATTTAACCTTTAAAAGTAAATATTTAATGCATCTGGATTTCATCCTGAATGTCATATTTGATTGTTTCTTTTTTCTTTATATAAAGAGCTAGATTTCCTGATTCAATCTACTGAAACTCTCCAACTTTTCCTAACCATTTACAGTAACACTGTGGCATATGAAATGGATATATACATGGTCTGTTTATAGTTGTCTGTTCTTTGAATTGCTTTATCTGTGAGTTCTGGTACATGCCACATTTTAACGAATATAATCTATACTGTAATATGCCTAATTTTTCTTGTAAAAAAATTGATTAAGCTTTTTGCATATGCTTATACTTCTCTATATAATTTGGAACAATTTTAAAGTTTCTCAAAAGAAGAAAATCCTGGAATTAGAATTGCATGGAATTTGTAGAGGACAGAATTAGAGATACCCAATAGCAAAATGGATTATTATCTAGTATATAAAAATAACTTTTTCAAATTAACAACAAAGATACAGTAACTATAGTAGAAATTGGAAAATGTGTATATATGCAATTTATAAAATACGAAATGAAAAGAGTAAAGAAGCACATGAAGAAATGTTCAAAGTCATGCGCACTTAAAAATGCAGATGAAAGCAACAACTGTGATATTATCTTATACCTCAACTACTGTTAAATTAAAATACCTGAAAATTCCAATTATTGTTGGAGAAATTGCCTGCAATTGTAAAATACCCCTGGTCATGGGAATATCTTTGAAACTCTCCCAGAAGTCTAAATATAATGTTTTATGCTCAGTGTAAACTAAGTCCTCAATATGTTGTGTTTACTAACTTCTCATGTTATCAAAACTCAAGGAAAACCACATCCTATAGGAATTTGTCAATTTGAGCATTAATACAACTATTATCTTACCTTAATGATGATAATTTGTGTGAATATTTTAAATGTTCTAAAATCCATATTAAGATAAATTACTGATACACCCTTGAAGAAACATAAATAATTTGTGGCAACTTAGCAATGCATGAATAGTAGGCATGAGATCTATTGCAATGTTTTCTATAAGCATTGAGGAAAACAGAACACTAAGAAAAACGTAGATTTAAATCTTTTAACTATGGTACGGTTTTTTCTTCTCTTTGTCTCTGATGTTTCCCTTTGATAACTATTTATTATCTTTACACATTTTAATATATTTTAAATTTTCTACTTAACCCTCTATAGTGCATTATTTCTGCATATGTATATTCAAAAGCATAAATTTGCTTACCCTAAAGTTGCAAAAACCACTCTTTTCTTCATGATGATAAACATACATGTTATTATGTGGTGTGAAAGAGGTAGCAAAGAAATGACTATGGAATCAAAGTACAGATCAGAGTGATCTAGACTACAGAAAAAAAAAATGGACATGACAAGAGGAAGACAACTCAAACAGAGTCGAAAAGAGCTATGTAAAAATCAAAGCAGTAATGAGTTTCACTAGAAACAACCAGCCCTTGTTATCAATAGCAGAAATGAAATCTTTGTTTTTCTTTTAGGGATAAGGGTAGAAAATGAAAATGACAAGAGACAGTGAAACTTAGTTCTGAAGGATAGGGAAAAAATACTACTCTGTGGAGAGTTTCTTTTTATGACTCTTGTTTCATTTCAATATATTTCTTCAGGTGTTTAGAGTTAGATCATTAAATATGAAATATCCATTTTCAAATCAAAAGTTTAGTGTATTATATCTCAAACAAGAAGCGGTACAGTTAATCAAAGTATGCACCTAAACTATCGACACAGTTTTGCTGTCCTAACGATAGCTTGCTTATGCCAGCAGTGAAGAAGTCTGGAAGAGTAAGTGGTGATGAAATTGCAAAAGGCGTTTTCCACAGTTTGTTGAGAATTGAATACTCTCTTTGCAAGAAGTGTTCCAAAGCCTGGACGAAGTGGTAGTCAGTGCAAGGTCTGGTGAATACGGTGGGTGACAGTTTCCAAGTCCAGCCTCCATAGTTGGAGCAGTGTTGTTTATGTGACATGTGGTCTAGCATTGTCTTGCAAGAGGATTGGCCTGTCTCTATTGACCAATCTTACTGCTTAATTGCAAACATCGTCATCATTTCACCCAATTGGTTAGAGTAAAGATCTGCTGAAATCAATTGACTAGGTTTCATGAAGCTATAGTGGATAATACCAGTGCTGGACCGCCAAACAGACACCATTAGCATTATTTGATGAATATTCAGAGTTGGACTGTATTTTGGCTTTTCATCTTTATCCAGCCATTGTGCCAAATGCTTGTGATTATTAAAAGTATTCCATCTTTCACCACACATAACAATATGGTATAGAAATGATGTATGTCATGACAGCAAAAAAAGGCAAGCTTTGAGATGATTTCTGTTCTGAAACTCATTTAACTCATGGGGTACCCATCTGTCCAGCTTCCTTACCTTGCTAATTTGTTCCAAATTGTCCAATATTGTTGGAATAGTAATGTCAAACCTTGCTGCTAATTCCAACATAGGTTGAGATGGATTTGCTTCCACTACAGCTTTCAGCTCATCATTATCTACCTTGGTTTCAGTTCTCCCATTTGGCTCATTTTCAAGATTAAAATCACTAGAATGGAACTTCTCATACCATTCATGTACTGTGCATTAATTAGCCACATCTTTCCCAATCACTTCACTGATATTTCCAGCTGACTGTGCTGCATTGGTTCCATGACTGAGCTAATGTTTGAAAATAACTCAAATATTTGACTTATCCATGGTTTCACAAAAATTGCTCTAAATTTTTTTGAAAGATAATAACAAGCCAATACATACATTTGAAAGACTGAGGAAGTACCTTCACAATAAAAATAACACAATAAATGTGAAAGTAAAATGGCAGAGATACCAACTGTCAAACTTAGCACTTAAGGAAATCTGACATTTGATACTTAGCTAATAAGAGTTTAATCTTCCAGAATTCTATCTATTTACTGTAAGTACCCAACCACTCAAATAATATTTAATAACAATTATTTTTTTCCAGTTTACAGATTTATTTTAAGGATATTATTTCAGTTATTCCTCAGGCTAACTGAAGTAGTTAGGTCAGGAACATATTAGTATCAGCAAGCCTAAAATGTTTTTAAATAGCTTAAGTAAATTAGAAAAGATCTTCTAAATAAAGAACAAAAAGTTGTGAACTAAAGCCTGTTTCTTCTGACTCCAAACACTATCGTGCTGTCATGACCACAATCTGCTATGATATTATCATCAAACTGATAGCAGTTTAGGAAATTCAGTGGATACTAAATAAATCTTATTTAAGTTTGCATTCTTAGGTAAGAGAAAAGTAAGCGATTACACTAAATCTGGAAACTCCTGACAGTTATGGTGATGTTCGGTGAAGCAGTTCAAAAGAAAAACAATAATTTGTGTTTAATAAACATATTTTTTGCTGTAGACAGAACAGTTCTAGGATTATTTGTTTTCTTGATAAACTTCCTAAGTCTATATCTGGTGATAAATTCAAAGATAATTAAGATGGACATTTTGTTTTGAGAAGGTGCTAATATGACTTTCATTCTAACACTTTCTGATCATTTAATATCATTTTAAAGTACTTGTTATAAAATAATATACTTCACTTAGTAATAATTTTGAAAGTATTCTTTAAAGATCTAGTTAACTATGTATTACATTACATCATGAAAGTTCATTGATATTTGCATTAAATAGTTTATAGTATGTCTTCCTAAATGAGATTCATTTATCTTCAGAAGTAGAATATGCAGAATAAAACATTAAAAAAAAATATTCAGCTTCCTCTTTTGATAAAGGTGACCCAAACTATTAAATCTTGGATTGTAACATTACAAAATGTATGCTATACATTTATTTATCCACTTGTAATCATCTTTTGGTTCTGCTTTCTGTTATAATTTTTCTTAGAGTTGATGCTTGTCAAACTCCCATATTCACCTATGCCAGGATCATGCATTTGTCTTATTAGAGCTACTGTTTTTCAGTCTTATCCTCTACCCATACTCACCCTTTAGAAATACCCTTTTCCTTAAAATCAATCTTACATCTATAAAACTAATCAAGTGAGCTGCTGTACCTCTCTTCCCCCAATTTGAGGACATTTTTTACATAGTTCAGGTTGCCCTTCTAGAATTTGGGGCATCACTAAATTCCTTTTCATCAAATACATTTTCATTTCCATTTATTCTATGTTTATAAATAACTTCTATTCCAATGATCTATAGCTCTACTTCATGCTATCCCAAGTCAGCAACTTCCTTTTCCTTACCACATCACTGCTAGGAATTTAACCAGCTTCTTTTATGAAATCTGAAATGTGGAATTTTATTCTTTGAATAAATTCATACCTGGGACATCCTCCTACTTTCAATATACTAAACATTGAATGGAATTTGAAGTTAAATATGTTTCACGTGTACTGACTACTTTAGTTTAAGTATATTTAAGCTCTTTGACTCATTTTTTCCTTATATAAAATTTTTAAAAATTATTATTTATCCCACAGATTTTTTTTCAAACCTGTGTTATTTCCTTCAACTCTTTAACTGTAATATATCCATTCTCCTTACTGCAGAAAGCGATTGATTATATGATATATGTTTCTTTGCTTTCAACCGAGCCAACAGTAGGGAAATACTACTTTTTGGTTTTTAGGCAACGGATACAACTACTCACCAATATTTTTGTTCTTTGTTACTGTCTTGGGGAAAGAAGAGGATCCCTCCATTTTATGGCTCTTATTAAATTGAGGGGTCTTTTCTTTGGTTGATTTTTTTTTTTTGCCTGGAAGAGACTATTTTCATTAAAATTATCTCTCTTTCTCTTGTATTTTTATTCCTTCACTGGTTTGTGACATAAGGAAAATAATAAAGTGTAAATAAGGATAATAATAATAAGGACAACCAATTAGAACCAAGAAAACTGTGACTTGAGAAATGCCAAAACCTGTAGACTAAGGGAACACATGTGATAGATAATGACTGACATTTGTGAACCTATAGAGATCATCATGTTTTGATTTATTCTTATATCTGATTGTCAGAAAGGTAAAGAAATTATCAATACAAAAAATAGGCACAATTATTCCTGGACTGATTTTGTAATCATAAGAATAATTATTTAATTCTTAAGCCAAAAGGCAAAAGGAACAGTTGGTATAATTATACATTCAATAACTGAAGAAATTGTCATAAAAATAAATTTTAACTTTATGTGCTATTCTGTCTTAATTGTCACAAGAGCAGTAGAACGCAGAAAATAATGCAATGGCTTTGTATTTTGAGAGGAATACATACAGCTACACCACAAGATGTCCACGAGTAATCTTTACATCACCAATATGTGCAATTGAACTGAAAATCTGGTAACAAATTTCTAATTTTGTATCTTCAGGGTTTTTAATAGTGTTAACAATGTCAGTATCAGTCCCTAGATTAATCCAACATACTTATTTTCTTGCTAAATATTAGCAATTATTTTTACTTCATTTAAAAAACGAGCTCACACTATGAGGCTGTTGGACTTTGCAATGTAGTTTTAAACAAAGCAGCAGATGATTTCTGGTGATTTAGTTGGAAATTTTCTTTAAACGTGTCCTCCATTTCTACAGCATAAAATTTTCCAATATGTTCTTCAGCTACTAAAGCTGAAAATAGCAAGACAACAGATTTTCATTTTATATTGTCACATTTGATTATTTCTGTTTCAAGTCTTGACTGAAACTCTGACATACACATCAATAATTATTGTTGTCCCTATTTAAAAGTAAGTAGACCTAGAAGGTATTTTTTATTCTTTTTTTTAGTTTTTATTAAAAGGATTTTGTCCACTCTCGGGCAGTGTTTGTGCGCCACCAATTCAGCTCATTGTTTTATTTGTGAGAAAGAGAAAACAATAGACAGGATAGGTGAAACAAGGGCTTCCTGAAATAGCCTAATGAAAAAGTTTATTCAAAGTTTATAGAGACATTCAAAATGATTTTGAATACTTATCATGCATTAATTATCCAGAAGAATGAGGTAAAATTAGAAATAAACAAAATAATATATTGATATGTTGGAGAAATATAAGGGTGGGCACTACAACTACCAATAGATGTAAAATATAGTTTTTTGGTAGTTTATAAGCTTTGGATTTATTATTACATAGATTTATAATGTATTTTATATTAGAATTTTTTAAATTACTTATGATTGTCATGTTGCATATAATTAATTATTACAAATTTATTATATGCAGAGTATCGCATGGGGATTTTTATAAACATTATCTTATTTTCTTAAATGTTAAGCATGATTACTGTAGTAACATGCATATATTTAATTAGCAATTAGGTAATTATGTTATATCATTAGTAGATTATGATTTACTTTAGTGCAATTCAGAAGAAAATAAAAAGTAAAGCTTAATCTACCATTGATTGAATAAAACTTTATCTATATCACATATAAGCAAGCCTACATGAAACTTTGCAGAATTATTGAGTACGTGGTAAGCAAAGCAAATTCACAAATTTAATAAGGATGCCCTCCTTTTCAAAAGAAGGAATATGCATTAAGGATTCTCACAGCTACCGACATTAGAAAGCTGTTTCCACCATTCAAATAGAATACATTTAAAAAGTCATCTTAATATAGCACTTTTTGAATAATTTGTCAACTGTTTCTTTTTTTTTTTTTACTTTAAACCAGCATTTTGTTCTTTTAATTTTTAATGTAGACACAAATACATTTGGAGGGGCTTTCCTATTTTAAAATCAATATGGATGCTTATTATGTGGACTTCTAATTTTACTCTAGATTAATAAATCTGCCATCATACATCATATCATATTGTAGGCATTCTAATTCATTATCATAGATATTTGCTAGTATAAGCATTGTAATTATTAACCTATAAACAAGAATATTGGAGAAAGTAGATATCTTTACTGCTTTAAGAAATTCTGAAAATTTTAATAAGCTCTTTTCAATATGTTGCTTTAAAGAAAATTTGATAAGTTACTTTTTTATGTAATATATGCAGTATTTGCTTAATTTATAGTCACTTCATTTTGAATAAAGACTGCTTAGCTCCTCAGTCCTCAGTGTCACGTTATGAAACCCTGACTGTTATCCTGGCTCAGTGTCCATGGAGACAAATCCCAGATTCCTCAATAGCAACAGAATTTATATGGCACTATTCCTACAGTTATCACTTTGGACTTTATAATACTCTGTAACATAACAGAAAAAAGCTAAAGTACCAAACCACTCAAATTCAAGTTTAAAAGAATAAAATTCAATTTATTCTGAAAGTATAACAGTAATGCATTTCCAAATGACATAAAGAAAGCAGAAGGCATCAGATAAGTTTATTGCTATTTGTGTGAACTGTCAGGAAAAAAAGAGGATTATTCAGTTGAGCATAATGAGAGACTTATTATCACATACAAATCATAAAATTCAATACAGAAAACTGGTCAGGACCACATGGCAAAAATATATATATGTATGTGCTTTCTTCCAGATATCTATTTATCTATCTATTCATCAGAAACCGTTTGGGTTTTGGAGGACTCTTTATTAACCAACCTTCCCTGTTACAGTCACATAAATGACACATGTATACTCGCAATCACTCATCCATGTCAATCAAGTCTGATTCATTATGTTAAAACATAGTATTCTTATTTTAACTCTTCTGGTCAGAGTCTTTTGTAGATCTGCTTTTCTTATTAGGTAAAAAATTAATTATGTCACTAGAGGCCTTCAAAATTCAGACTTCGTTTTTCACTTTTGTTCTTTGTTTTATCTTTCAAAATTATTGATCATTTAACTTATATAGCAAAATCATTTTTTTGAAGGTTTATGCAAAGAAAAAGCCCAGAACTCATATACAGTTCACATCTATTGAACATCGATCATGTATCGAGCTAGGTATCTTAACTTATGATATCTCACTAATATGCATTATAATTGTACAAAATGAGAATGATGGTTTAATCATTGAACTCCTAGCAGGAAATGAAATTAGTCCTTGAATTTTCTAGGTCATATTTTTTTTTTTTGGTGGGGGGCATTTTAAATTCTTTTGATTTTAACTTTCTAGTGGATTTAAGTTTTAGATTTTTTCATTTCTTATAAGAAATTTTACCATATTTATTTCTGGAAAATGAGAATATAATGTAATTAAAATCAGGACAATTTTCTACTCCTTAAAGGCAAACGTTTCATGAGATAGTTTCCATCTTGAAGAAATTAAGATTATTACATTATATTTGATATTCTGTAATGGATGAGTCTGTGGATTGCTCTGTTTTCTATAATCTACTTGACTCAGTTTCATTAATTTCTTCGATTAGCACAAGTTGTCATTTGTATCTAGGGCAAACCTCACATTTTTTCCCATCTTCTCAGGCAAAATAAATTTTTAGCCTTAACAAGTATTTGAAAGACTAATTTATGTGTAAATATAATCACTCTAATAATGGTCTTAAGTAATTATTTAAAGAAGAAATATATTATTTGTACTTTCCAATACAACAAAAATTTTCCTGACTCAGTATACTTAAATTTCAATGAAAACAATAGCTTTCTAATAAAGATTTAAACAATATGGATTTACTATGAAAAGTATTGAGTATAGTATTATTGAGTGTAGAATTGTTATTCACATCATTTAGGATGTGTCCTGCAATGGTTTTACTGGAGCTCAGATTGTGCTGAAAAGTTAAAGCTAAAAAGAATAAATAATAATAAAAAAAAAAAAACAGGAGGGGACAGCATTGTGTAATTTTACATTTTTAGTCCTCAGATGAATCATATCTAAGTTGTTAATTACTCATCATTCAGGAGTTTAACATATATATTGCTTAAAAACACAAAGGAGCCTATGGAAAGTAAAAAAAAATAGAAAATAATTTATTTTCCAAAGCCAGGAATGATATGCAGGTTTCATTTATTAAACATTAGTCCCTTAACCTAAAAATATAAATATAATAGAAAGCTACTTTGCAATATTCAGCATTCTCTCATGCTATTATAGGACATCATTTTTATAATAAATATAAGAACCTCTAAATTACATGAACCATTTATAAATGCATATAAATACATTTATATTTAAAACTTCTAAATATAAATGCATATAGTGCCTATTTTTACCTCCTGCACTACACTGGGATTCATTTAAATACTCCACCACTAACTTAAAATATGTCTAGAACTGACACTCTACATCCTTTCATTTTTGTCCCAATCCCAAGCCCTCAGGCATTATCTGACATTTGGATTTTTAGGGCTTAGATAATCTATTGTATAATTTATTGTATAATTTATAGTATCCAGATTTTGTTTAATAAATATTCTAAATCTAAATTATTATTAAAATGTGGGTCACCTCGACTGACATTGCATGTTCATTTAAAATATGATGGCATCTTCTTTTAGGGCTTGTATTGCTTTTGGAATTAACATGCTTTACTTTTTAGGTACATTTTTTGCGTGTTATCAATTATGGACTTTTTTAGGATTGTAACATTCGTGTAGCATTATCAATAATAGAGTTTGCGTACTATTTGCCATGAAATCTCTGACTTCATTATCCAAGGTACTTCTGAAGATTGCATTACCTGTAAAATTCTGGTATTGTGTTAAAATCCCATGCCTGTAGACAAAGTTACCTTAAGGAGTTTTCAAGTCCATTTTCTACAGGTTGTTAGCAGAAGTCAATTGACACAGATCTCTCATTTCTTTGAGTTTCAATTGTGTCATTTTGAGTGATTGTTCTATTTGCTGTTATGCACCTACTTTGTGGAACTCATCACTGCTTATTGACATCCTTTCCTTGGGTAAATTCTAAACTTAAAGCAGATATTTTGTCACTGACTTGGGTTAATAATCTAGCTTCACTGCTTTTTTTTTTTTTTTACATTTTTACTTTTTGAGTATATAAAACATTTTTAAAGTCGTAATGCTGAAGGTTAATATAAATGCTTAAGTCATTTAAGATATTAATCTGAGAAAGGATGCCAACAAAAGCATAATGGAAAAATATACTCACTATTCAAACTTCATGTAATATCATATTTTACAATAAATGCTATCTTATCTTCGCATCATTTTACCTAAAATAATAAGCAAAGATAAATTTCAGTGGAGCAATGAAATAAATATTTCACTTTATTTATATATGAATGTATAATCATAAGCTTTAAAAAGATACAGAGATGAATAACCCACAGCACAGATGCCATAGGCTTTTCTTGTTAATTTCTATGTATTTCACTCAGTAGTGAAATCAGTAATCAGAACCAGTAAGAGGCAACCTCACAACAGGCATACACCTTGATTAAGTGAAGCATCTGAACCTGTTTGTGTATGTGTGAACTTGAAGCAATTACAATAAAAAGTAAAAGAAATCTGTATAAAAAATAGCAAGATCTTGTCTGAACTTTTGCACTAAATATCAGCAGTTTTTAAAATCACTGTGTTATATTCATTTGTGTAATTAGCATTTTGCTGGACAAAAGGAATAAAGTTAGTTAACTATGGTTTCCATAAAGACTGCAGGAGGATATGCTCAACAGTCATATCCTCAGAGTATACATGAAAAGCTAGCACACCTTTCCATTTTCTTATTCATTGTTGTGATACTAAGCTGGATTTCCAGAACAAGAATAAATGGAATATTATGTCTGATAGTATAAGATTGAGTATTGGGCAACAGTGAAAAAAGCAGATTTTAAATGAGACAAAATGCTCTGTCTCATAAAAAATGGGCAAACATACATAATTTTATTTATTAAAAATATAAAAATATCCTACTTCATTAATTTTACTAAAAAATTCTGAACAAGTGTATTAGAGTAGAAAATATATATAATCAATATAATCACAAAAAGTGCCTAGAATTTCTAATATAGTAAAAGGACAATTTTATAAAATCCCATTTCTGTAATAAAATGTTTCTCTTTCCCCCAGGAAGGAAACCTCATGATGCATTAATATGTATTTCCAAAAGCGAGCTTTTAGTGTTAACAATGTGCCAGTCTGGCAATATTATTTCAAATATTACTTATATTTGTTGTTTATAATATAAAAATACAAAATAAATTACTAAGGCATACATAGGCTTTATGAACCCTAAATTCACAATGATACTTACTTCTTGGTAAGAGGGAAAGAGGGAATGTGATTATGGAATGATATTTGAGAAAATAAAACTTTCTTGGTAATATTTATTCATTTATGAATGATTTGGGTTATGGAAAGATGTACTGTATTTCCTTTTTATCCCCATATTTCAAAAATATTTATTTTTTAAGAAAAAGAAAAAAAATATGTGGGGAAATTTGTATATTAAAAGTACAAAAAAGTGAATCTAATGATGAACAATATATGATTAATGATGTGGAAATCAAATTGGACAGATTTCACAATACAGTGGAGGGAAAAAATAAAGAAATTAACAGCAGAAAAGGAAGAGGTATAAAAAAATAAATACAAAAATATAGAGAGGGAGAATTCAGGGAAGATGGTAGAGTAGGAAGCACCAAAAATTTAGCTCCCCACCTTGACAACACAATTGCAATTTTGCAAATACATCAGTCATAATCTGTCCAATATAACTAATTTGGAGTCTTGGAGTCTTTTGAAGGCTTGCAAATTCCAAGAGTGGGCTTGGATGGTAAACCAAATTAATTTCAGTCAATTTAAGCTCTTAGCACAGTAGCAGCTGCCAATCACCCACCTCTCAGATCCAAGGCAGGCAGCTGTACATATGTTCCTAGAGCAGCTTACACAAAATTTGTGGAGGCAGGGTAGAGGATATGATCTTATCTTCCAAATATCAGGGACCTTTTATCTGATCGCTTATTGCTACTTCTGATCTCAGATGTTCAGACAAAGAGGCAGGCAGTCCTTGTTGCACCTCCTGTAATCATTATAAGCCTCTTCTCCTATGACTGAAGTGACTTCCAAGAGATGTAAAGAACTGGCACATTGTTCATCCTTCATTTTTCTATTTTTGGAAGCCAGACAATGAAGACTAAACATTCAAAAACAACTATAAATACAGGGAAATTAAAAAGTCCCCTTGCATGGCCAGGGGAGGGTACAAGCTCAGAAAAGACCTAGGAAGATCTTAAGTTAACACTTCAAGCTAAAATATAGCACAGAGACACCCTACCATATTAATTAAAGCAAACAAACAAACAAACAAAAACCCAGAAAAAACCCCCAAAACAGCAAATTCTGCATGGGGGCAGGAGTGAATCTGATTTTCATAGTTACCACATTGTTAAGTACAAATGTCCAGTTTTCAATTAAAAAAAAAAGGCATCCCCCCAAAAAAAATCAGGAAAGCATGGGTCATTTAAAGGAAAACAGGAAAAAAAAAATAGAACTATAGATGAAAAGGAACTGACAGTAAATCTACCAGACAAATAATTTTAAATAACTGTCTTAAAGATGCTAAAAGAAATTTAAAAATATGTGAAGAAAGTTGAAGAAAAAATGTATGAATGAAATGAAATATGGACAAAGAAATATAAAATCTAAAAAGAAACTGAAAAGAAATTCTGGAGCTGAGTACTATAATAATCAACATAAAAAATTACAAATGAGATCCAAATGCTGATTTGAACAGGCAAAAAAAAAAAAGAATTAGTGAATTTGAAGATAGAAAAATAGAAATTGTTTGAGGAACATAAAATAAAAGGAGTGAAGAAAAGGAAACAGAATCTAAGGGATCTGTGTGACACTATTAAGCAGACCCAGTTATGCATTGTGGGAGTCCCAAAATGAAAAGAAAGAGAGAAAGAAGAAGAGAGAATATATGAAGAAATGATAGTCAAGAACTTCCCAAATGTGATGAAAATTAAGAATTTAAACATCAAAGAAGATCGACAAACCACAAGTAAGATGAACTCAATGTTATCCACACTGAGACTCATTATAATCACAATTCAAAGAGCCAAAATCAAAGAAAGAATTTTGAAAGCAGCAAGATTCATCACATATAACAAATCCTCCATAAGATTGTCACCAAATTTCTTATCACAAACTTTGGAGGCTAGAGTCAGTGGACTGATATATTCAAAGTAATAAAAGTAAAAAATAAAAAAAATCTGTCAACCAAACATCCTATATCTGACAAATTTGCATTTCAAAAGTGAGGGAGAAATTATGACATTTTCAGATAAACCAAATATGAGTGAGTGTGTTACTTCTAGACCTGCACTGCAAGAAATGCTAATGGGTGTCCTATAGATTGAAATAAAAGAACACTAAGACAGTAACTCAAAATTGCATGAAGAAAAAAAGATCCCAGTAAAGATTAATATATGGGCAATTGTAAAAGCTAGTATTATTGTAACTATAGTGTGTAACTCCATTTTTTCTTTTCTACATTTAAGAGACTAAGGCATTAAAACAATGTAGTTCATATTTTGAATACATAGTGTGTAGAGATATAATTTTATGTCATCAACAAGTAAAAGTCATGGGAATGGAAATGTTAATAGGGCAGAGTTTTTTTTAATGCTACTGAAGGTAACCTGGTACCAATTCAAGTTAGAGTGTTATAACTTTAGGATGTTAAATGTAATACCCATCCTAACCATAATGAAAATAGCTAATGATATGCAGAAAAGAAAGTGAGTAAAGAACTTGGTTTCACCACACACACAAAAAATCAACTAAACATAAGAGAGCAATGCAGAAAATGAGGGGAATAAAAGCTATAAGGCACATAGAAAACACATAACAAAATGACACGAGTAAGTCCTTCCTTATTGGTAAATTATTTTATATGCAAAAGAAATAAACTTCTCAATCAAGAGATTGGAAAAATTGATTTTTTAAAAATTATGCAATGATTAAAAATATAGGCTATCCATAAGATATTCAGGTTAGATCCAAAGATACAAGTAGTTTGAAAGTGACAGAATTAAAAAGGATATTCCATGTAAATGGCAAACAAAGAGAATAGGGATGGCTAGAGAAACCTCAGACAAAATAAACTTTAAATTTAAAAAAATTACAAGATACAAAAAATGAATTATATATTAATAAAAGTTTTAAATGGGACATTGTATAGGCTAGATAAAATGTTAGACTACAAATGAAGTCTTAATAGATTTAAAAAGATAGTTATCATACAAAGAGTCTTCCATAACCACAACAGGATGAAGTTAGAAATCAGTAACAATGTTCATAGCAGCACAATTTACAATTGCAAAGATGTGGAAACAACCAAAGTGCCCAGCAATACATGAGTGGATTAATAAAATGTGGTATATGTATGCCATGGAGTACTATTTAGCTTTAAGAAACAATGGTGATATAGCACCTCTTGTATTTTCCTGGATAGAGCTGGAACCCATTCTAGTAAATGAAGTATCCCAAGAATGGAAAAATAACCACCACATGTACTCACCAGCAAATTGGTATTAATTGATACACACCTAAGTGGACATATAGGAATAACATTTATCAGGTGTTAGGCAGGTGAGGATTGAATGGATGGGTATGTACATACACAGTGAGTGCCATGTGCACCATCTGGGGGATGGACACGCTTGAAGCTCTGACTCGAGGGGGGAGGGGGACAAGGCCAATATACATAACCTTAACATTTGTACCCCTACAATACACTGAAAAAATAAAAAAAAGAAATAAATAACAAAAAGAAAACTAGGAAATTCACAAATTTTATGGAAATAAAACAACATGCTCTTAAACAACCAATCAATCTAAGACAAAATCACAAGGAAAATGAGTAAACACTGAGATACAAATGGAAATGAAAGTACAACATACCAAAAGTTTCCCTGGGTCTGTTGGCTTTACTGGTGTTTTCTACCGAATATTTAGAGAAAAACTAACACCAGTCCTTCTCAAATTTTTCCAAGAAACTGAAGAGGAGTGCACACTTCTAACTGATTCTATGAGGCCAGCATTACCCTGAGAGCAAAAACAAACAAAGAAATTATAAGAAAAGAAAAAACAGACCAATACCTCCTATAAGCATTGTTATACTACAACAATTCTCAACAAAATAATAGAAAACTGAATCTGAATGCCTACTAAAAAGATTATACATTATGATTAAGTGAGATGTATTTCTGAAAAAGGTAGTACACTATGTAAAAAATCATAGTGTACACATACTGTCAAAATCACATCTGTAATGGGTATAATATACCACATTAACAGAACGAAGGAAAAATAAAACACATAATCACTTCAATTAATACAAAAAAGCATTTGACGAAGTTCAATATCTTTCATGATATAAACATTAAACTAGGATGAAAAGGAAAGTATCTCAATGTAATAAAAACCATACATGAAAAACTCATAGTGAACATCGTATTTAATGGTGAAGAGATAAAAGCTTTTTCTATAAGATCAAGTACAAGGCAAAGATGCCCACTTTTGCCAGTCCTATTCAATGTAGTACTATAGAAATCATAGCCAGAGCAAATCAGAAAATAAAAAAGGTATACAAATCAGAAAAGAATGAGTAAAATTACCTCTGTTCACAGACAATATGATCCATGAGCAAAGAATTGTTGGAACTAGTAAATAATTCAGCAAAGTAGAAGATTACACAGCATGAAAAAATCAGTTGTATTTTTATACACTTACAATTAACTGTCCCACAAGAAAATTAAGAAAATAATTCCATTTGGTAAGCTTCAAAAATAATAAAATGGCAAGAAATTAATTTAACCAAGTAAGTGAAACAGTTGTGCAATGAAAAATACAAATGCTTTCTGAAACAAATTGAAAATATATCCCATATTTATGTATTAGAAGACTTAATATGGATATGGATACTATCAAAAGCAATGTACAGTTTTAATACAATTCCAATCAAAACCTCAATGACATCCTAAAATTCATATAGAATCTCAAGAGACCCCAAGTAGCCAGAACAATGCTGAAATAAAATAAAGCTGAAGTACTCACACTTCCTGACTTCAAAACTTACTGCAAAACTCCTGAAATCAAATTGTGTGATACTTGCATAAAGACAGACATTAGGACCAACGGAATTGAATAGAAAGTCCAGAAATCAACTGTTGCCTACGTGGCTAAATGATCTTTAAAAGATTGTCAAGTCCACTAAATGGAAAAAAAGACAGTCTTTTCTATAAATGCCGATGAGAAAATCATATAACCACATGTAAAAGAATGAAGTTTGACCCTTACTTAACATTATATATAAACATTAACTCAAAGATTTTTAATTGTTGTAGTGGGAGGATATAGACAAATGGAGAAGTTTAGAATGATCCTCATGGTGATAGGTAGATAGATAGATAATAGATAGATAAATTTATAGCTATGAATTTACATGGGTTAAAATAAACTCATATATCTTCTCTTTTGGCTAAGAGATCTTGAAAGCAATGACACCCCAGTAGGAACAAGTATATTTAGCATGAAGATATTGGTTGCTGAAATATATCCTACCTTTTTTGATCTTTAGTTTTTCTCTATATAAAATAATAATTATTATAATGTATATTACTGGCTAAAAATAAAAATTAACTAAAATTTTAAAATGACCTATGATTCAAATGTAAGACCTAAAACTACAAAACTCTTAAAAAAAAACATAGTGCAAAGTCTTCATGATATTGGATTTTGCAATTATTTCTTCAAAATGATACCAAAGGTACAGTCAACAAAAGAAAAAACATGAAAACTGAACTTCATGAAAATTTAAGAGATATTCATCAAAAGCAACTACTGATATAGCAAAAACACAACTCACAGAATGGGAGAAAATATTTGCAAATCATACATATTAATACGTTAAGGGATTAATATCCAGAATATATAGAGAACGCTCAAGACTCAACAACAATGAAACAAACAACCCTGTTCAAAAAAGGACAAAGTACATGAATAGACATTTTTCCAAAGAAGATATTACAAATGGTCAATAAGCCCATCAAAAGATGCCAACATCACTAATTTTTAGGGAAATGCAAATCAAAACCACAATAAGATACTACTGTACACCCATTAGATTGGCTCATATAAAACAAACATATGAACAAACCCTAAAATCAAAACCCAAACAAAAAATGAACAGATATTGTTGAGGATATAGAGAAATTGGAACACTTGTATATTGTTGATGGGAATGTAATATTGTGCAGCCACTATAGAAAACAGTACAGTGGTTTCCCCCCAAATGAAAAAACGAATAACCATATTGTCCAGCAATTCCACTTACATACACTCAAAACTATTGAAAGCAGGGTCTTAAAAAGATATCCCTACTAGTTTGCAGTCCCACCAGCAGTGTAGGAGTGTTCTTATCTCTTCACATCCATGCCAACATCTATTGTTTTGGGACTTTTTGATAAAGGCCATTCTTACTGGAGATAGGTGATATCTCATTGAGGTTTTCTTTTTTTTTTTTTCCTTCAGCATATTATGGGGGTACAGATTTTAAGGTTTCATTAAATGCCCTTTCCCCCCTCCCCCCACAAGTCTGAGTTTCCAGCATGACCATCCCCCAGATGGTGCACATCTCACTCATTATGTATATATATACCCGCCCTCTCTCCCCTCCCCTCTGCCCAATACCCTATTACTGTAGTACCTATGTGTACACTTAGGTGCTGCTCAGTTAATACCAGTTTGTTGGTGAATATATGTGGTGCTTGTTTTTCCATTCTTGGGATACTTCACTTAGTAGTATGGGTTCCAGCTCTAACCAGGAAAATATAAGATGTGCTATATCACCGTTGTTTCTTAGAGCTGAATAGTACTCCATGGTATACATATACCACATTTTATTAATCCATACTTGGATTGATGGGCACTTGGGCTGTTTCCACAGCCTTGTGATTATGAATTGTGCTGCTATAAACATTCGAGTGCAGGTGTCTTTCTTGTAGAGTGTCATTGGATCTTTTGGGTAGATGCCCAGTAATGGGATTG